>JAQFXZ010001654.1:0-11409 GCA_034694025.1 Ceratophysella scotica | reverse complement strand
AAAAAAAATCTTAGAACCACTTTTCATATAGCTGATGCGCTGTGCTTCCTCAAAAACTAGACGGACGGACAGACGGACAGACGGACGGAAAGGGCAATTGCATAAGCCCTCGGCCTAGGGGGCCAGGTCTAATAAAGGTTCCAAAAATGAGCAGGCTGAGTCGAGCAGAAACTAATTAGCAAAACAGAACGACGCAAGTATTTAAAAATTGCTTCGGATGAGCTCAACACATAAATTGGTAACTAGTACAGAGCATTCCATTGACGTCTATTTAGATAAACGTATTCACCGTCACCGTGTGCCGTGTGCCACGAATTAAACTGAAATTATTTCAAAGTAAATCGTGACAAGTTGTTTTGTAATTTGTAAGTACTTAAGTTATGTGCTTGATTCTAATAGACGATTTTCTAGCACAATTTGGAAGCCATAATTTAGAAAAAATTGAGCGTAGAAAGATATACTTACTAAAAACCATTAAACCGGACACAAATAATTGAACACGTTACTTAATGTGATTTTCTGAGGCGGATTAATATTTCTGTTACCAAATACTTTATAGTCGAGATGATTATCTCAGCATCAGTGTCACTGACGTGGATGTTTGGAGTGTGGGAGGATAAATTGAGAATAATGAAGATTGCAATCAGTTTTTATTATACAGCGAGGGTCGTAACCTTGACAGTGACTCTTCACTAAAATCATTGAGTCAGCTATCAGTCAAATGCGCATTTATTCAGCAGATAAACATTCAAATGAATAGAATACTAGAACATTTAGTGTAATATTCCAATATTTGCTAACTTTGCAACAATTCGATCAAATCCATATTTTGAAATTTAAAAATTTTCACTGCCAATGATGACTACCTACTTAAAATGCAAAAATTAGCCCTAGGCCATACACAAAAGATAGCGTTCCTCACGTTGTTGTCAATATTATGGATATATTCGGATCTTTTGAAGATCTGTGTACTTTATTTCAAAATGAGCCTATTGGGACTTCACAAAAGACAATATTTGTTACCAGAAAGTTTTGTCGATTGTCGAATACAGTGAACAACACTCAACAACAGACATCAGGGACGCACTCATCTCTTTAGTTTTCACTTCAAATCGTACACAGACAGATGCAGCAGAGTATGGTCTCACAAACCATCATGCAGAGGTTAACGGTATCAAAGAAGAGTTGCAGGAGTCCCTGGCTAGATATTTCTCAAGATCAGAAACTTACAAACCTTCACTAAAACTTACATTTATGGCAATCAATAATGCCAGATCTCTTGTAAAACTTTCAACTCATCCATAAAACAAAGGCAACAGACGGATCCATCCCGCCCCCTCTAAATTGTCACATATATATTTGGGCTTTGGGCTTGTTTCAATTTTTTGTACTTGATTTGCAGCTTATTACGCCATTAGAAATCCTTGCCAATATTTAGAGGGTAATTATGAACGGATCTAAATATGAAGAAAACGAATAAAGCGTTTTTTTTAAATACATTTATTTTGGTTAAAAAAGATCGAAATATTTAACTTATTTGACATTTTTTACTAAGCTCTAATGATTGTTTGTTTATTAATGATTATCTATTTACTAAAGATTATTTATCAAAGAATTTTACAGTTTTATTAAATAATTATAGTCATCCAGTAGATAATTTTGCACGCGCAAGGCACAAACCAAGAGTGCAGTCCTGCCCATGGCATAATCACTAAACAAACAAAAAAAGCTAATTTTCTAATTATTCTATGTTGTGAAGCAATGTGACATTTATCGATTCCAGCTGGTTAAATGTGATGTGAGTAAGCCAAAAAAAGATGATTGTGGGATTACACGTAAAATCCTACGGATGTGACTTAGTGGAATAAAAATTGTTCAGTCATCCCATCATATGGACTTGGCCAGGCTCAAAATTATTTGCCACTAAGAATTAGCTCGGAAACGGAATCTATCTTTAATTATCCGCTCAAACTGATCATATACATGCAACCTAAACTTCTGTTTTATTCGGAAAAGTACGCTACTGCTGGCCAAATCCAAGTGAGCTGTTGGTTCTTCTGCTTTCTCGGTATACCGCTTCGCCATATGGCTGACTGCTTGGTAGCTGTGCGGGATGAGATATTGAGGTGAACCATCTGATGATGGAAGTGACAAGCGACACATTGAAATCTCTTCTGAGGCCTCCTAAATCAGGCCAAATTAGTTACAGTGGGCATAAAAGCAGAAACTGATACTTTTGCACAAAATCAAATCGACTCCGGCTTTCTCCTTCATAACAGAGCCAGAAAAGCTTAAGAGTTAGACTCTTCTTGACAATAACAAGCTGAAGCTCTCTGTATGTGGAGATTTCACACTTATTGGAGTAGGAGAATAATGCAGAACCATGACGCCTGAATATCGAAGATGTCTTTCGAACACACAAATCGTATTGCAACTGAGGCCATCGAACCCAAATTTTGGCTTTGAGGCTCTCCACTAACGCTTCTGCCAGGCATGGAAACATTTGGTCAAACATACCAAAACGTTTGCGTTATCCTCCATATGATTTCGTGTCGCTATGAAAAAACCAGCTGCAAAATCAAAACTTATAAGAAACAGATTGAAAAAAGTTACTTGGGCTTCAAAATTTTAAAACTTTTCTCGTTCCGAATTTGGGAACAAAATTCTCGCAATGTTTTTATTTCTAAATGAAAGTATCAAAGTATTTCTAATACGTTCACTTAAAATTTAAATAACGGCCAGTACCATCGTGATACGAGTTTACTTGGCGTTACTAAAAAGCGTAGGGCCTGACCGGCCTATAAAATAATACTTTCTCTATATTCATGCCAAAGAAAGCTTCAAAGAAGCTTTGGATCTTCAGGGTTAACGTGCAAATTCTGGGTCAAAACTAGCTTGTCTTGTGGTGGAACCGCTCAACCAATATAATTTGTACAGCTTGATTCCATGTTAAATAAATTATCATGATCAGTTATACAGGTGTGTTATCTGGAAAGCTGACATTATATGCGAATCACGACAAATATAATCAATTATGCATTTCAATTTTCAATGTCAAACATACTTCTTCACTGGATCCACGAATTCGTATTTTAAAGTCACTTGTGGGCAACTAAACGTTGAGCATACAGATAAGATGATACCTGATGATGAAACATTGGAAAATGCAATACCGAAACAGAGTCGGTCACCTGGGCAACAATCAGTTGAGCAAAACCAAGTGTGGTTAGGTTCGGTTAGAATATTTTAGCATAGTGTAAGTTACCTAGGTTAGGGTACGTTAGGTTAGGTGAAAATTCGGATAAAAAATAAATAAAAAGGTAAAATATAAAATCACTGTTTTGCACAAATGACCTGCAGTCATACAAAAAATACAAGTAAGATTCGAACTAAATTCCTATAAACCAAGTTTTCAGCTACCATGTCGAATTTCCATGAACTTATATACAGTAGGCCGCCACTATGGGGTGCCATTAAAAACCGCGACATTAAAAACCGCGACACTAAAAACCGCGACATAAAAACCGCGACTTAAAAACCGCGACATAATAACCGCGACATAATAACCGCGACATAAAAACCGCCACTTTAAATACCGCGACATAAAAACCGCGACTTAAAAACCGCGAAAAGCGACCGCGACATTAAAAACCGCGACAATAAAAACCGCGACAGTAAAAATTGAAATGCATGCAACAAGCTAGAACTTATTCAGGGAAATCTTTTTTAATGCCATATAGCATAACATGCTAATTGAGAATTAATTAAATTCCTCCAATTTGTGTTACATGTAGGATACAGTTCTATTGCATGTCACGGTGGCTCAAATGGGCAGTATTGTATACCAGTGCCACTCGCTAGGTACACGCTAACTGATAAGTATTTAGTTAGCATGTTATGTTATAAGCAACTAGCACATGTACATTACCCATGTATTTCGATGTGCATTGCGATTTGCGATGTGCTACTTTTAAAAGGCTTGAAGAATTAGAACGTTGCTGTGTAAATATGAAGATGTAACCATATTGTTTGACTGAAAACAAGAACTTTTAGTTCAAAGAAAGAATTTAAGGCCTATAGCTTCCTTTAATCTCAGATATCAGTTGGAGTGAGGAATAGGGACTAGGGACCATTTGGTTTACACATGGTTTATATTGATCAAAGAGTATATTAAGTGTAATCTTTGGTCGTTTTTGTAGAACCTAACTTAACCTAATCTAACCAAATCCTACCTAACCAAGCCTGACTTGAAACGCCGTAGTTATACTTTGAATGCACTTCCGTGCGATGCTTGTGAACAAAATGGTCATTGTCTTAACTTCAACCTAGATACCTATTAAAGTTTTTCCTGCCCTTTCATAATATTAACTGGACATAAATTCAATTTTATTTTTAGTGTTTAAATCATGTCGTGGTTTTCAGTGTCGCGGTTTTTAATGTCGCGGTTATTATGTCGCGGTATTTAATGTCGCGGTTTTTAAGTCGCGGTTTTTATGTCGCGGTTATTAATGTCGCGGTTTTTATGTCGCGGTATTTATGTCGCGGTTTTTATGTCGCGGTTTTTAAGTCGCGGTTTTTAATGTCGCGGTTTTTAATGTCGCGGTTTTTAATGTCGCGGTTTTTATGGACTTCGCCACTATGTATCGTGCTTTGCAAGACATGAAATGTACGTGCTTTGCAAGTGGCCACAACAGGTGGTTTATTCCAATGGTAAATATGCAGAAGCAGATAATTGATTTATGGTACAGCTCAGCGCATTGCGCTAAATAAGGGGCAGGGAGTATCCCTTGTTACTGTTCTCGTTAATATTTAATGATCCATTCCAAAGGAGGATCTCAGAGAACCATCTGTTTCCTATCTCCACTTCATGATCCTCTTCTGCTTGGAATCTCCTGGGCGCTCAATCTCGAGTATGTGATGCACACAAGATTATGAAGGAAAAGCTTGAGCCCGGTAAGTGGAGATGCAAAATCTTCTCGTTCAATTCTCTGAGGTCGGATATTTGAGATTTTTCATGTCTTCAGTAGGCTTTATATAATATTTCTAGAACACTCTCCTTCCTGAAACTGGAAAATCAACTGGGAGTATATGAAAAATAAATAGGGGAGTGAAAGTAGCCCATTTATTAATTTTGGAATGTGTCTCCTGAGAGCAAATAACCAGAAATTATTCATAAGTTTCGCTTTAAACACTATATTCTGGAAAGAAAGATTCGATGACTTTGGTTTGCCATTTCCCATGATCTACTTTAGTCTCAGAAAACCAGAAGCCAGCTTGCATGCATGCGGTGGCAGAACGCTCACACGCACACGTTGTGCACTCCATTATGGCACTTCCACAACAGAAAACTTTCACAACAACTGGGACGAAGAAAGTTTTGGTAATTAAACATTTCTAATTCAGAGACTACAAATTATACAGGGTGAGTTGGTGATTGTATGCGTATTTGCTACGGGGTAAAGTAAACCCAGACGCGTTGCCTGTAACCTCCCAGACAAAGTCACATGGTAACCTCCCATATTTCTCGGGTGTTTCAGCAAAGCCTATAACCTAAGCCTGCCATTGGTATACAATGGGAAGCAGCAGACCGCGTGTCTTTGTTCACCTTAACATAGGAATTAAATTACAATTTGTGGGAAGATGTGCATTTGAATTTTTAGCCTCCTCAGAATCAAAAAAAAATTATTAATTTTACTCATTAAAAATTCATTTATAACGTATTAAACTATTACGTTAGCGCAAAAGACAATTTTGCGTCTCTCTTCTTGCTGGTCTCTGTCGCTAAAGCAAGTCCTCTATGGCAACGGAGTAGTGCACATTTTCTGACAACTTTGTTGCTTTGACGATTCTAAAATTCCCCACAAATAAAATGCGGAAAGGCTCAGTACTTGCTTTCTTTCCTGAGGTTCTATCGAGTAAAAACATCCAGAATGGCTTACCAGAGGACGATCAAGTGGCATGTCACCTAGTGTCATAAAACCCGTTAAACACTAAACTGCGGAGTGTATGGTGTCAGGTCGTTTTGGGGGTTTTGTTTTGGCTGCTACCTACTGTGACAGACTTTTGTCTTACGGTTTTAACCTGACACAGAAGCTACATACAGGGATGGTGTGTTGTATCTTAAATAATGTGAAATATACTCATCGTTCGTTGTGAACAGCACGCTGCTGCTCTGTTTGTGCCTCGGCTGGAGATTAAAAATTCAACTCTTTAGCACACAACACACAAACTATCTATGTATAAGAAACCTTCCCGCATCCCACAACAGTAGGGAATTGTAATCGAGTCAAGGTAATAATAAGTGGAGTTTACGCAATAAGGAGGCCTTCACGATTGCCTCGTCCGTTTAGTGTTCCCAAGTCAGCCATAAACGGATGAAGCGGCGACTGAGGCCAAATATGGGATTCTCAAATGAATCTCACTAGACATAAACCAGATGAAAAGTACGTACAAAGTATTGTTTAAAAGTTTTTCCTTGTCTCTGTCCCTCTTAATTAACCCAGCCCAACCCAGAATCTAAATAAAAAACAAAAATGTTAAATGGAGCCATGAAATTATGTTGTACCTTTGCCAGTTTTAAGAATATATTGTTACGCAGCTTGACATTGGTATCTGGTATTTCGTAGCTGGGTCTTTGGGCCAACAGGATTCACTAAAGCTGCTTATATAATTAGAAGATATCTAATAAAATATCTAATATAATAATAAAAATCTAATAATACCTTAAACAATTTAATTATTAATCGAAAATGAATATTTGATAGCATTCAAAGTGGGTTGAACTACTTACAACTCATTTTGGACCAACTTTGCTGAAATACGAACTTTTCGATTACCTACTTGAATTCAAATTGGTAAAAATTCTGAAGCAAATTGAATGTAATAGTTAGTGTTAAATTCTTAAGGGGTAACCATGCATAACTTGATCAATCTAGGGCATAAATATGAGGGGCTTATAAATTTATGCAGCTCTACTGCAGTACAGGCCATGAGCTAGTAGGCCTATGAGAGCATTGCATTCTGCCATGCAATTTTGCCGAGTGCACGTGGATTATATTTTGTGTTTCGGCGAGCGAGCCTACTCCCAGTCATCCCGAGATGAGTCTCCATTTTGTATGAAACTCAGCGGTCCATGACAGCGGAACTAATGGCTCAGTTTTAATTTGTAGAAATGAAAGAGTGCTAGTACAAAAGAGCGCTCCCACCCAGGTGAACCCTCATTTGCTCGATAATCTACTCACTCATGTTCACGAGCAAACAAAACATCAATAATAATGCGATGTGGGATAGGAACAGTACCAAATGGGATTGACATGAACGTAAACGAACATGAACGCTCAAATTAGTGTTCGACGTTGCAGACTGTACACTGTACACTGGACTGGACTACTATGTATGTACGCATTGTACCGATAACTACCTGGATCCTGAATTTGGCAATGTGGAAAATGAAGACAGAAGAGCTGAGAGCTCTCTGGCGTATTGCCAATTGGAATAAAAATGCATGTATCATTCTAACCGACTTTCCATATCATACAGTCAACGACTAAACTAATTTGCTCATATATGCTGAAAGTCCAATTTCAGGATTTGACTGAGAATGCGGCTTTCACCAGAAACAGTAGCCCATATGCAGAATCAAGAAATAGCTCACTCATTGCACTTTGCTTTGCACTACTGTTCTGAGCATTATGCGATTCATTAAGATGCCGACAGTATTGAAATGATGTAGAGCTCAATATTATTCACTAATTTGGTCTGATGAGGTTTTTGAGCAATGGTGCTACAGTACATGTGTACATCCTAGAGCTACTGTAATGCTCGTATGTTACGGATAAGCCCTACACAGTAAAAAGCTCAAAATATGCATAAACAAAGAGTCCCAATTAGAATGCGAATTTCCCGAATTTCGCGGTACAGCAAAACAGGCAAGTCACGTGGTAAACAACTTTCTCCCAAAAAAATTTCACATTTTTATAGTCTCATATTTGTATATTGTCATCTGTTTGTCGCTTTGTATACGGTTTTCTGAATTAAACACGTGATTTACCTGTTTTTCTTGTACCGCGAAATTCGAAAAATTCGCATTCTGATTGGGACACTCTGCCACATAAACGGTTGCAGCATGGTTCCTACGTGATGCACGAGATTCCATGACGGGACAATTCATATTGTGAAAATGTCATGGCGGACAATAGACCATTCGATTCCGAACCAATTGGTAACAAACAGCAGCAGCAGAGCAAACGTTGCAACAAACAGAGCAACAAATAAAGCCTAACTTAACCTAAAAATTTCGGAGATCTTGTTTCTTAAGGCAAAACAAAATCGCTGATTTTAATAGCAATTTCAACATACGAGGACTGAGTGATAAGTAGTGTAGCCACTTAAAAATAGTGTACCTTCTCAACTGGAATAGCTGGATTTTTTTAATTTTCTGAGTATATTCGTTCAAGGGTTAAAAACCGATCGCACTGTTGTCTCAGATCTGATAATCATTTTCGTAAAAGTTTGAATCTGGCACTACTTATCAAACAAACCTCGTAGAACTACAGGCGGAATAATTTGGAAACACGAGGTAAAACTCCGAAATTCGAGTCATCTACTTCCTTCATTCTCCCTGCATCGATTCTGCCCTGATTAGCCTGTTCGTACTACTCCAACTACCTTCGCCTCTTTTTATGATCATTCCGTCTCGTTGTCTCCCAATGATTAGGATAGAGAGGATCATAAAAGAGCGTGGGTCGGGACGAAAATTAGAATCAAATTAATTGAGCTAAGGGAAAGAGACAATGGGATGGGAGAGGCAATGCCCTTCGACATGACGTCCTGTCGCTCTTTCGACGCTCCGAGTCTCCAGGGAATGAACCAAATCCGCCTTTCCAACTAAATAAATTAACTCGACATGATATCCTGATATCCTGATCATAAAATGTCAAAAATTTAACTCATGTCCCCGAAGCATGTTCAGTTCAGACACATCCTGTTCAAGAAAAACTAACTAAACAACACGCTAACTCCACAAGTCAGTGGGGAAAATAAAATGCGAGAGGAGCCTCCGTGTTTGTAAAAAGCGAATGAAGTGAGCATTGAGCTCGGGTGAAAGTTCAGGAGAAAGCACCTTCGAATTGGTTCTGTGCAATGCACAAAACATATTGTTCGCCTTGAAAATATGAGTTATTCGATTATGTGTCCCATGACCTTGCCTTGTTCAAATAGTCAGTGTAGTGTAATAGTTCTAACCTTAAACAAACACGTGTGCCGTGCAATATTGCACTTTCAACATGCGAAACTTTTCGCCTCGCGACAAAGCGATTCAATTTAATTATTTGAGACGTGCGGAAAGGCCAATTAAAATGTTCCAACACAGCCGAACAATACAGTGGCGAGTGTGGAGATCCATTTCCATTCATTCCAACCGACCACTATTAATGTGCACTATCGCTATTAATAATAGAATGTATGTACTGCTGAGACCGGTACGCTTCCCTCAGTTACCTTCCACAAATCCAACTAATATGAAATTCTATCACGCCTCCTGGAGCTGCCAAATCCCCGTCACGCAAAAAACACATTTGCCCAACTCCCCTTCTTTAAAAGAGAAATAAAAAGTCTTAGTTCTAGTAGACTGGTTCCTAAAGGAATTATGACAAGTAGTAGCTAGTTTATGGTATCTGTGTTTCAGAGCGTGGTGTGGGCCTAGAACATGGACATATCAGGCATGTGCCATTCTCCTTGTTTCTCATGTTCTCCAAAGATTTCCAAGTTTCGAAGTGCACTAACACTATAAAAAGTCAGAAATAGGAATTTGGGAGAATGACGTCCGTGTTTGGTTCATGAAAACGTGGAGCGGTGTGAAATCAGGATGGAGACCCACTCGAACGTCATCCACACTTTCAATTGAAAGCTGAGATATTAAGAGTTTGACACAGAATGTCAACTTCTTCTCTTAGCGTCTTATCAGAGTGAAACCGAGAAGCTTTCATATTTCATACGTACGAGTATACTTAAATTCAAAACTAAAAAAGGGCTCAAAGTTCTCCGGAATAAAAGGAAGTATAGTTTATATTTGCAATGCTAAACGATGAAATTGAATATTGCTTCGAGCGCGTTGTCAAAAGTAGTAGACTGAGACTGTCGATGTCGCAAAGCCATCGCGACTTAGACACTGAGCTGCAGGTGCTGCATGTTCTACACGTACAGAGTAGGTGGCATTTATACAGTATTCGCTTTGCTTCTCCTGCTTTTGCATGTAGAATATCCATTTCCCGACAAATGATATTACTGCATGTGTATCGTTTTGACTGACGAATATTTTAACCACTTATTTATATAAAGCGTACAGTGCAAGAATTACGGAAACTGGCCGAATTTATGAATAGAGATTGAACTAAACATAGCAAGGGTCGGTTTTAGTGCTTCCCGTAGCAAACTTATTTTTCCTGAGGTTCATTACTATGCAAAAACAGAATTTTCAGAGTCTCGTATCGTTGCAGACTGTTTCACTTAAGATTTCAACGATTCATATCGACTTGGCTCCAATAACCAAATTTTATACCGCATATTTTTGCATATTTGAAGGTTTTAGTGTATATTTGCATATTTTAATGTTTAAAGTTTGATAAATATTTTGGAGTTTTTCAACTTACGCTTAACTGCACATTTTAAAGCTTTTTGAAGTTCTTTTTGTTATTGCAGAAGTTTTCCTGTTCACAATTTTGTAGTTCCAAATATTTTGTTTGAAGTATAAATTTTCATGGATGCTTTTCAGCAATTTTTTAAATTTTAAAACTTGCATACTTGCATGGAATTTGTACCAAGCACGTGCTGTTAAAAATACTTACGAATATGTATTTTTGCATAAAAATCTGTTTATGTTGCATAATAATTTACATATTTTGACATTTATTTTGCACATTTGGTACGTTAAAGTGCACAAAAACCGAGCCCAAGTAAATTCCTCAAGAACTGAATTTTCATGCAAAGAAATGCATCTCAAATTTCCGTTTGCAGCATGTAAACAGTTTCACAGGAAAAAATTTGCAATCGCTAGGAAGGAAGGGTTGCTACAATTAAAGTATGCAATACGATATATGCAGAAATCAGAAATATTGGTTCTGCAGTCATGGACTTTACCAAAGTGCATGCATTTCGCAAAATATTTAGCGTTCAAGTCGGTTAGTGCCCGACGCATAATGAATATCAATGGTATGTAATAGAATTATCGAGCCCACCATCGGAAGTCGTGAGAACAATAAATTATTGTAACGATTTGCGATGTTGGAATACTTAGTACTTGTAGTCCCCGAAAAGGATAGAGTCCGGTAGGCAATTCGGAATAAGGATAAGGAAACCAGTAATTTCCCCACATCATCTGTCAGTCCCGAACCCCAGACCAGCCACCAATCC
>JAQFXZ010001653.1:0-11409 GCA_034694025.1 Ceratophysella scotica | reverse complement strand
CCAACGCCGAACCCCTTTGAAATTGGGTTCCATGTTGAATTGGGACGTCCCAAAAGTCGAGGTATTATTTCATTGAAAGCAACTGCCTATCGTTTGGGTGAAAGAGACGACCAGGAATTGGCTCTGATTGACCACAATATTCTGAGTGAGCCGAGTGATGTCAATGTTCTTGTTGAAGGTAAGCGTAAATGGTACAGCTAGCTCTCGGTCTTGCTTTGTTTAAATTAAAAAATCTTGCGTATTTTAAAATTCTACAGGAATCAAAATGGGACTCAAAATATTGGAGAATACAACCGCCTTACAGAAGTTTGGAACGCAACTTGCGGACACGAAACATCCAGGCTGCTCCGCTTATGAGTTTCGGTCAAACAAGTACTGGAAATGTTACATGCGGCACGTAGGAACCACATGGCTCCATTTCACTGGATCCTGTCCAATCGGCTCTAGTCAAGATGCTCGTTCTGTTCTCGATTCGAAATTCAAGTGAGTTTATGAGTGAACTTTAAGTTTGCTTTAGTTACTACGTTAAGTACGACTACTGCGAAATTTGAGTTCATGTTCGATATTTGTATGTCCGTAGCGTTATGGGCGTAAGGAATTTGAAGGTAGTGGACGCCTCGGTGATGCCGGAGATAACCAACTCCAATGTTGGAAGCCCAACGATTATGATTGCAGGAAAAGCATCTGCTGAAATTTGGGAGGACTGGAGGAACAAGTTGACTAGAACCAATTAACCGGATCATATCATGGAAAATATTGCATCCAGTTAACCGGATCATGAAGTAACTTGAAGAGAGCGAATTAATGTAAAATTGGACAGAGCATGTTTGCAAAGATTCTCAAAGAAACCTGAATTGAATAGTTTTGGTGAAGCTACTTTATCCTAATTGTTGCAGTTTTTATAATCATCAAAGATTGATATTCCGTGCTTGAAACTGCTAGTAGACTTTTTTGATGAAAATTTGCTGAAATGTAATTTAAGTTAAATTTTTTTATTTGTGGTCGAATATAGAATTTAAGGCTTGACAAGCCAGGTCATTAATGTTGCACAAAGAGACCACCATAGTCGAATAATGCGTGATTTTCCAAGAAATCTCAATCACGAACACGCAGTGCGAGCCGCAAAATGTAACTAAAACATGAAAATTGATAGGATTAAATAAATTGAGTATTGAGACATGCACTCGTATTTCGAAGTATTCTCCAACTTCAAGCTTGCAATTCTCGTGTTAGCGAAGCAAACCCCAGCCTGTGGTTCAAACTACGTGCAAAGTATTCTTAATTTATATATTTCTTTCATGTCTCTTTTTCCTTTTCCTTGTTACGTCTTTCCTTTTAAAATTTAAACAAATCATAGTTAAACTGAGATTGATGGTTAATGACAATGACCAATATAAATTACTTTTTGACATGTCTCATCAATGCTATAGCAGTTTTAATGTACCTACGCGGAAGACGAACTAATAAATAATCTAACGCAGCAATATCATTGCGCAACTCGCTTTTTTGTTGAAAAATTATTTAGTAGCTAATAAGTTGTTAATTATTAGTCGACAATTCCGCATTTTATTTATTTTCAACTCAAACAAAATACATATTTTATATGATAATTAAACATATATCTATTTCTATGTTTTTATAAAGTTAATTAGCATCTAAAACATGCTTGAAAATAGATCGACACAGAGACAAAGCAAGAATGGGATTTATATCATATGCTTAAATAATAATTACAACAATAATGCGCGGCGTATATATGCACTAAAAACGTCAAAATATGCGCATATGTACGCACTAAAAACCTCAAAATATTAGGATACTTCTGTTATTGCATATTTGATTGTATGTGTTACTTTCTCTTATAAAAACTAATTTGAGGTTAATTTGCCTCGTCAAACACGAAATGTTGCTTTAGCGTATATTGAATGTTTTTTCTTTGTACTTTGTATGAATGGAATGTATGATGATTTTGATTCTAGTAATATGGTTAGTATCGGCACCATATTGTCTGATTTGTATTTCAAAAAACAAAACTAACGACAAAGCCGTGACCAAACAATAGTTCAACAACATACAACATACATTGTGCTGTGTTCAACTCGGGCACAAGCAATGTGTTTAATTACTTCCGCTCTTTCGTTCGAACTAAGAAGTGATGTGTCATTATCATTAATGTGATTTTTTCAACTCGGGGCTTTAGTGTGGACATAGCTTCTCCTTGCTCGCGGCTAACAGCAAATCTCTGAACGATTCCAGCAATGAAATAAAAGAGTTGGTCGTTGAAGTGCTGGATTGCGATGCATACCCGATTTTCGTTCTAATTAACATTGAAACCGCACGTTAGGCAAAATTGATTTTTTTTATTCAATCGAGCTGCAAAAGTGCAAAAATTTGTAAGATCTATTTACACTCATTACCCGAAACAGTCATCTTAATTATCCTTGAAAATCAGGCACACACATTGTAATTCTCGTGATCCAATTCTTAAACTTAACTAATTTAAATGTAGTTCCCTTAACCACAGTTCTCCTGGAGTACGTATAGCCGGAATTTGCTAATTTGTGGAGTACTTTTTTCGTATTCCGCCCAATCTTAGTTGTGTACTTGACTTAGGAACATGCCATTATGCAGGGATAAAGTAAGTACAGTGTAAGGAAACTGCAGAGTTCGTCAAAACACAACTGACAGATTAAGACTAAACTACACGTACTTCTACAATCTAGAACATGAAGCATGAAGCGCATAATCACATGTAATGCACTATCCTAAAAATTTACAGATTTCCTGCTTTCGTCCTATCCGGCCTATTTCTTCCTTTATCTTCATATTTCATAATTTGCCAAATGGACTAGGGCGCAAAAGCCGGTTTTGCCAAACAGACCACCTCGTGTTTTTTCCGGTTTTCTTTTTATTTGCCTAACGGCAATTTGCCAAACGTTTGCCAAATCGACGGAACAGACAGAACATTCTGATACCTATATATAGCAACCCTTTGTGATTTACATGAATTCCTAGGGCCCTAAAATGGAATCAATGGGACAAATGAAAATTCTAATACCCTCATATTCAAATAATTGTAACGGACAGAAACCACTAATACCTTCAAATTGCAATATGTAACGGACAGATGCTATAAATACCATCATATGGTTCCTATGGCAATATCTTTTACGGACCGAAATCTTCTTATGCCCACATATAGGAATAATTGTGACGGACGGAATTTCCTAATCTACTATATATTTTGGAGTTTCCGTCTGTCCGTCTGTCCGTCTGTCCGTTTGTTCGCGATTATCTCGACACTGGAAAGTGGTACAGGGTCAGTTAAGGTTTGAGGTATCAAAAGATTTGTCCTGACCCAGGTAAGTTAATGAAGTGTAGTTGACTCCAATCGAATGACCCCGTGAACCAAAAATCAAAAAATCGGTCAAAAGTTGACTTTTTCCTTCGAACAAGAAATAGCCTGGGAGTAACACTTTAGTTCAATTCAAAAGTTAATTGTAAAGTTTTTTGATCCCTTCACCCCAAAGTGACCTCAAAACTGAAAACTTGACCGAAAGTTGATTTTTCTCCGAATTGGAAACTGTAAGAGATGAAAGCGTTTGTTCAATTGAAATGCTAAAGATGGAGTTTTTGTTTGACGCCCTTACTCTAGAGCAACTCTAAAACAAGGATTGACCGAAATTTGAATTTTTTAACCGGAAATTGTAAGTGAAGATAGCTTCTGTTGTAAGCGAAATATTACGATGGGATCTGTTTGACCCTGTGACGACCCCACTCAAAAACCTCAAAATGTACAAAATGTAAAATTTCGCAAATTAAATTGAAACATTAAAATATTGCTAAAATTATTTTTGTATTTTGTACCCCAATTGTGAAAAAAAAATTAAGTTACAAACTTATTACGAGACTGTAAAGCCTGCTTTCGCGAGCTCGCCTTTCCTTTCAGTTCTCTGTTCTTTCGGAGCACCGGAGTGGGTTGTGTGTAGTGTGGAGTGAGTGGATTTGTGCCTCGTCACGTCACTAGTCAAGTCGGTCGTCGTAGTCTTGTTCTTGTCGCCGTCCCAGTATCACACCTGTTAGCCCTCGTGTCGTGTCTTGTTTCAACTAACATGCATTGATAGAAAATCAAAATATTTAAATTGATACTGAAGACTGAATTACAAATGAAAGGAATGAAATTACAACTATGTATACTGTTAACATATAACTTTACTGGAGATCCCGTTTATTTAGTTAAATATCCTAAACCTTAATAAAATAAAACTACAGCCGCGCCTTTTTTTCTGGCTGTTACCACGTTATCTCGACTAATACTCAACCGATTGACCTGAAATTTTCAGCAAAATCTCTTTGATCCACTGTCAACTTCAAGGACAACAACAAGGACAACTTCGAACTTGGAGTAAGTGGGATTCCCGGGGCCATACTGACGGGGTCACCAAACAAATTTATGCCGTTCGCCAAAAACGGCCTAGCAACGTAAAAATTAACAACAATGTCTACAACTTAACGTGACAACAGCAATTCTTTTCTTCAGTATTCGCTTCCCAATGCAACACAAAATTCATACTTTATTTATTGCATCCTTACTGATTGCAATTGTTTGTTGCTACTTAAATCGTGTGCGTAGCAGGAGGCGCAGCCGATGAACCGGCTAGTAACTCATAATAAGTTCAAGAAATTGACTCAAGATTTGACAGGTAGACAGGTGACACAAGGGCTGACAGGTGGCGGCGCCAAGATCAAGACGGCGAAGAACGAACTGGAACTGGACTGCAGAGAGACACCTGACATGGATATGGCTCACATCCACTCACTCCACACACCCCACCTATGTGCTCTGAAGAACCTACAGAGAACCCAGAGAACTGAAAGGAAAGGCGAGCTCGCGAAAGCAGGCTTTACAGTCTCGTAAACTTATTAAGCTTAGAAAAAATATTATTTGAAAGAAAAAAAAACAAATTGAGGGCTAAGAAGTATAAGTTGATAGCGCATAATGGAACAGGCATGTGTTGGAAACAGATATCGAGAAAACGCGACGGGTTGGAAAGAAAAGGAAGATGCATGAAAAACATGCGTTGAGCAAAATTCACGCGGCGGGTTTAAGTTAAAAATAGAAAAGCAAACCGAAAATAATGTCCTTAATAGTTGAAAGATGAAAACAGAAAACCGTACGGAGAACATAGAAAATTTGACTGGAAGAAACAAAAATTTAAACCACAGTTACGGGTTGAAATTCAGAATTAAAGCAAACCTCATGAACTTGTTTAAAAGTTAAAAACAAAATGGAGTATATGTCCAGGTTGATGTATTTTTTAAAAATGAAAAATTGTCATGGAAAAGTTTAATTTGAAAACATATATGCTGAATAGGCGAGCATGTCATGAGTTGTAAAGCCACGGGTTGAGACACAGTGGAAAAAGAGTATTCACGGGTTGAAATATAGAGAATCAGAAGCTGGCATTGAGTCAGTGTAAACTTATACAGATATGGATAAGATGTGACGGGTGAGAAAACGAAAGAGTCAAAGATTGAGAAGCAGCATTCAGATATTGAGAGTATCTCACAGGAGAGGAAGACAAGCAAATAAATAATTTTCAAACAGAAAGACAAATAGATAAATGATTGCTAAACAGAAGTTGACCAGTACTGCACTGTAAAACTTTGCGTGTAAGGAGGTATGGTATGGCATCTTAAGTATAGTTCAACTCAAATTAAAAGATATTAAAATGCTGGATATAAAAGCATATGCTAAATGTGTAGTTGAATCATTGACTTATACGATAAAGGTCTTATTTAACGATCATGCCGCTGTGTGTTCACCTTTCGTGACAAGCATCCTAGAATGCCATATTTTTATATCTACCCAAAACAACCGTCAGGGGAGGCCTGGCTTCCCCTAAGCCCAGCTAATTCCCATATCAGAGTCCCACATGGATGAATTTTGTTTTTGACCGAATGAATCACTTTGCGTGATTGCTGTGAGTATGGATACTCTATGGGTTCCCTTGCGATGTAAGATATTCCCAGGTTTCTACAAATGCTTGGATCGAATTCATTGGCTTTAAGACTGTCCAGAAAATCGGCAAAACTATGTATAATCTCTTGTGGTGTTTCTGAAGGATAGAATTAGAGGCAGACATGATGCAAAGAGGCAAGGAAAGAGGAATTATTCAACTTTCACGGCACAGTGAAGTAAACTGAGTTTCTTGAGTTTTGTTCCAGAGAAAGACCAAAAATGTTTCTTAAAACCTTTGATTTGTTGATCTGCACAAGTCTGATTTTGGTAAAATTTGGTACGATTTCTACATCGCTCATGTTGAATAGTTCTGGCTACGAGCATTGCACATTCAACTTGGTCTACTCCGTCTCAGGCTCCCATACTCCAACGCTCGACTTGGTCCATTCTATACTCACTTCGAGTCAGGGAGCACAGCTTTGGATAGTTTCAAAATTCATTTCGCAAACTTCATTCAACAATAGTCATTTAAGGGTTACTTTGTCAGAATATTTTTACGAATTGTGTTTTGTCAACATTCTCGTTACGATTGAGCAGTGCAATTGGGGTATCATACCTGATGCGTTCGGAGTGCGCATCTATAGACCCGGGAACTTGCTTCTAATCATTCAACTCAGACACCACCAGTGCAATACTGTACGAATATTTGTAGCTGTGGGTGTGAATTGGAGTTTTGCTTTCCATGTTGATATATCTGTCTGGAGTTTGTCCCTGGACTACTCTGCATTAGAACAAGTAGACCTTTACTGCACGAGCTGTGGTCAAGGTAAATACAACGCTACAAACTCCCAAAACATATCTGCAATGAAAGAGCTGATAAATAGGATGAAATTCGACTACTTCAAACCCATCATCGCACTAATATCATACAGCTCTAGTTATATCTACGTGAACCAAAAACCTTGGGAATTTATGTACAAAAAACGGTCTCTAACTCGCCCTGAACTCGTTGGTTACAATTATGGGCATATTCTGGTTGAAAATATTGCTGCAAGCCTTAATTTGAGCATTGACTTCTTTCCAAGGAGTAGTGGAAAAAGTATAACGAACTATATTAAGCGGTATGGTATAGCCAAACCATTCACAGCTGTGCTCATTTTGGAAAACATATTCAAAAGATTAGAACACTTTGACGAAATATTACATCAAAACTTTCATCAGCAATTCCTGATGGACTACTATATACAAAGGTTCATTTACTGCGTTCATTCTGAGGAGCGCGAAGCATTCAGTTTTCTCTTCTGGACATATCCACTTGATACAGGGACCTGGATCTGGCTTGGAGTATCTTGCTTGAGTTTAGTTGTTTGGCTCAGAGGTCAATGGTTTGAAATCTACTCCATTCTAATGCGGCAAGAATGCAGAATTCTGTGCAGAAATCCGCTTCTGATAATTTTTATCCTGGTCACGATAGTCTTCACGTACGGCTATGAAGGAATTGTGTCCAGTTTCATCACCGTCCCACCGCCTGTCATTATTCTCAAGAATCTCAAAGAACTCATAGATACCGGCTACAGCATTACTGGGGTCAATCCTGAGCGGAACGACTTGACCACTCTAGAGCAAGTATTCCGAAAAAAAAGAATAATATCAAGAAACATGAAAGCCAGCCTGACAAATTGGAGTTCGACTGACATGATTTTCAGTTTGGACATGGATATGGAACTCCAATATCAGGTCTCAATCTGCAATTCAACGTGCTCCATCGTGCGAGAAGACGAAGTAAAGTGGCAAGTTTTATTGTATGAAGAATACAGAGTTTATTGTTACTTTGCCAGAGATACGGAACTCAATGAAGAGTTGGTAGTCCATATTCTGGGACACAGGTCCACCCATCTCATAAAATATTTTGAGAGAATACTAGAATCCGGTTTGCGCAGTTGGATCCTTCATTACATTCTCTTTGTTACAAAATATGAATGGCATTTGAAAAAGGAATTGGCTGACTACAAAGCCTCGCGAGAAAGTCCTTTGCAACTCTCAGATTGGAAAATTTTGTCCATTTTTGTTATTTGGATTGCTACGCTAGGAATCACTGCAACATTTTTTTTCGTGGAGATCACTAACCGACGCCTAATGAATCTTCTCAACAACAGCCTAGTATTTGGATGGGTACGTATTTATTTTTCAGGAACAAGGCGACATGGTGCTTCGTAAATAACAAGGCCTAAGCAATCCAATAGCCAAATAAACAAAAACTTAAGAGATGAATTTACATTTGTTAGCGGAATACGTAGTTAAAAGATAACTTAGATATTTGGATATTTCGGTGAATCTTACGAATAAATACAAAGCCATAAACTAATTATACGGAAATCAAAACATATCTGGTGAACAACATTAAATTCGACTACTACTTCAAACCTGTTATGGCCATAATTTCCATTCAGATCTGAATTTATCTTCAGAATGATGAAATCATACGAATTTATGTACGGATACCAGCCAGGTTGATTGAATGTATTATGTATTGTTAAGCTATTGGTTGTTATGATATGTTTTGGATACTTTTTGGTGCAATACTAGGATTCTATATCTGCATTTCCGTTCAGAAACACACTGCCATATTTTCAACGATGTATATTACCCATAAATAAACTTCTTCAGGCAAGAACAGGACTCAGATTAAAGCTTCTCTCACCTTTTCCCTTCTTCCACTCCTCCTCGTGACACACAAAATATCTAGCAGTTGACTGTGAACCAAGCAGATTTAGTGTGATGAGTAAAACTAATGCAAAGCTTTTTTAGCAGTTCGGAGCCCATATTGGCCTTGACATTGATTGGTGTATTTGAATTCGAAGTCTTAATAATTGAAAATCTCCAGTATACTAGGGCTGTCCCATTGAAAATGAGAGTTTTTGTTTTGCTCATAACTTTTGTGAAAGACGTACTACAACCCTGTATTTTTCTACGTATCTACCCTTGACATCGACAAACTTTTCCCACAAAAGCATAGGTTTGGATAACGCATCTGCGTAGAAAGAACCGGGTTTGTTTCTTAACCCGCGTGAGGTCACTTTTTCAACCTATTCATCCGAAGAATATTTGTATTTTCTCAGGTCCTACTTGATAATTAGGGAACAACTTACAGTCATTTGTGACCAAGTTAGGAACGTTAGAAATATGGGCGAGTTAGTTGAATTCAAAGTCACTAGTCGCAGAGTTACAAAAAATTAAAGTGCGAGCTGACACCGGGCCGGACGCGCCGTAATGCATTTCCCATGCTAATTCTTCAATTCAGAATTCAGATCTGCCGAAGTTACAAGCAACACCATGGACAGCCCTTGTGTTTCACGTTAACGTGAGTCTAATTGAGCATCATAATTGCCACAAAGCGGAATTTAAAAAAAAATCAGGGTTCAAGCGATGAAGGTAAAGCTTCTGCTTGGTAGCAAAAATTCCTTTGCTTTTGTGCTACTGGGTCAGAAGTTTAGTAAACCGTCGAGCATACCTCAATTCTAGACCTAGGCATATTGTGAGTATATGCCACACATTCGTTGGGGGTATTTTCGTTTTTGCATCTATCTCTCCCACTGACAATATACTGTCCTTGTTCAGGACGGGGGAAACTCGCTGCATATTTTCGTCACTTTGAACGACTTTGACATGACTTCGTCTTGGCCCGTCCACTACCACAGTTTGACCTGAACGAAATCTGTTCACACATGCATGGACAGTGACCAGGCTTGGTGCATCACAATCGAACATTAGTTTTAGAGTTTGGAATATTTGTGCTGGAATACGGCCAATTTTAACAGTCAAAACTATTAGGATTTTGTACTCGGTTTTTCTGAGATCCATGGCACTGGACTGAAGGGTCGATATATTCTACCAACATAGGCTCTGGTATTCCCTCTAAAGTCGGAGGAAAATCATCTACGCCCGAGATGCAAACCCTCTTTTTCCGCGGTTGGACGCAAAGTGCTCAACTTGCCGACCGGCGGACTGGATGACCAATCCACTTTTCTCAGCTGCTCCTTTTTTTTGCACATGACTACGATCTGCTGCAGTGGCGTTGGCAAAATATTAAAACCTATGCTTTTATATATCTAATTTAATTAAGTATCCACTAATACCAACGAGCACGCAGTTACTAGTACAAAAAGTAAACTTTAATTCAAGTTGATGGGTATGTTGCAGAATATGTAAAAACCCTAGAACAATTGGTTTATACAATAGACATTACAGTTTCTTTAGTGAAAATGAAGAAAAATGAGAAATGGAATTTGTGTGCGGTTTGAACTAACTAATAGAAATCCGACCAATCCGATCCGTATTATCGATTTGACTTAAAACACAAAGCTTTATTTTGTTCAACAAAATTCGTTGTATCTTGTTTGTTTGTATTTCCTTGTATTGCAACCTACAACTCAAGTACTTTTCAATCTACGGTTCACTTAAACATAAATAATTACTATAGTTCGCAGGGGTGGGCAAAATCATTAGAAAATATCACCAAAAAATCACCTTCAATTTCCCAAAATTTATATAATTTACTCTTCAACGTCAAAATCAAATCATAAAAATAAAACCAACGATAATTTTGTATAATCGTGGAAGGTCGTTTGAATATAAAAATCAATGATTTCAAAATCATGATTTTGGTAATCTTAAGGATTACTATTTTGAAGAAATGACCTGATTTTGAATTTTGATTTTGTAGAGAAGTAAATATTTTGATCTGGTAAATCATAATTTTCAGCTAAATATGGCATTAAACCACGATTTAAAACAAAATTATCGTTGGTTTTGCCTGTCCTGAAAAAATCCTGAGATCGCTCTTTTGAGCTGTATGTATGATGATCACGAAAATGAATCTCAAGATTGTAGGATTACAACTTTGATTCTTAGAGCATTATCTTGAAATATAAATTCGAGGTACGTGCTTTTGTTTTGAGCTATAGTAGCATTTTCTTAAAATCATGTTCAATGTACCGATCGATGATCGATCACACGAATTGGCACGGAATATTGCCATCTTGAAAAAGCCATCAAGATCCTAGTATCTACTTTTAGTGTAAAAAGATGATGTTGAAATTCAAGGTCAAGGCCCCAAAAAAGCTCAATATTGTTCGCTGCAAATCGTGAAATCCAGATCCTGAGAAAATTGTGTTGGGCTGTTGTTTATTAAATAATTGATCCAGATCAAGTTTAGATATTTAGAAAAATAAACGATGTCATTTAAATAAGTACGCTGATCTGATGACGAAATAATTCTGAATACCCATTTTATCAAACATTTTGGCTTGTATTTAAACACCCCAAAAAAAAGACTTTTTCCCCCCATAAAATTGACTGAAAGTTAGAATGCTACATCTCCCATATTTTTTACTTTTTGCCACCCTCAAAAATGCTGCTAATACTCCACCAAATTACTGGTAAAAATT
>JAQFXZ010001652.1:0-11417 GCA_034694025.1 Ceratophysella scotica | reverse complement strand
ATTCTGTACAACTAATAATTAGGAACCATTGGTTTAGTGCAATTCGATGTAACTCCCATTAAGGGGTTTCGAGTGTGCGTGAATGCGGTAAAGAATTCTGTGACAAATTGGCTTCTGTTGGAATAAATAAATAAATAAATATACGCCGTTTATCCTGTTGTACGAGATTTTTCCGGCATATTTTCAGATTTTTTGATTTGATTCCACAGATGACAGATTTATAGCTAATCTTTTTATAAAACAGCCAAAAATGTACCTGAGATTCTAGAAAAAATCATTTATACCCATTGCAGAGCTATTTGGGCAAGCTGATATCAACAAGCTGTTTAAAACTTCTTATATGTTGGACAAAGGTCAAAGGTATTGCAAATCAAACTCTAACGTTGCTAAAGATAGAAACACGTTAAAAATGACAGCATGCTGTCTCGTCTGCTGACGCTGGGAATACATGGTTTAAGTAGGTTACGGCAAGGCAGACGAAATTAGATTAACTAGCGTTGTCATGGCAATGTTTATGTTTATTTTTCTAGATTCTCAAGAGTGAAACCGTGCTTTGTTTGCTTCAGGAGCAACATTCGTTATTCACCGTTCAATAAGCCTTTTCATGTAAGTACAAATACGAACGAATCTTGTACAAATATTCTAGGTTTTTCTTCTGAAACGCACAATTTGGTTGAAGGTGAAGATCTAGTTTGAATTAATTGTGACACCAAAATATTTAGAATAAATAAAATACTTGACTTCACGAGGTATACAAATCCCTTGGCACACAGCACAGCACCGCACGTAGAATCATGAGAGATTCAGGTGGTATGTTTACAATCATTACGATTTATTTCTGCAATTCGCTACGTTACATTCCGCAAATCGCTATCCCTGCTTCCCGGTCTAATGCTGATTGCGGATTCTGGTCTTTTGCTGCAGGGAGGGTTCAGCTTGAGCAAGTTAGCCATTTGTCAGGTGTCAGGTATAATGTGAATTACCTTTCACGAGTGTTCAGTTTAACCAATGATTAAAATACATAAGTACAGTACAAGAAATTACGAGCTAACTCTGCGGTTTAATCAAATTACACAAATTATATAACGGAACAAATCTACATTGTGTCATGGTCATGGTCACGGCTGGTCTGTGTTTGCTTTTGGGAAGGTGCAAATCTGGGCAAGCATTGTTCAATTCAACTGCTGCCAGGAAGACAACGCGTGCCTGAGCCGTGGTGGGTGAACCAAATGTTAAAAATATATGTTTTAGGATATATGTAGCCTCGGCTTGAACGGTTTACGGTTTGTCTTGTTAGTTGGGTGGAAGGAGTCACTTAACTTGTTAAAATTGAAATATTTAAAATGCCTTCGTATTCTCCTTGTATAGACGCTACAGTCGGGAAGATGAAGGCTTTGATCCTTGTCGGTGGCTATGGAACGAGGCTCCGACCTTTGACCCTCTTCCGTCCCAAGCCGCTCGTCGAATTCGGAAATAAGCCTATTCTGCTGCATCAGGTATGAAAATAAATAATTGTTTTTTTTAGTTGATTCGTTGTGAAATTAGATTTTTTATTTTAGTTGGAAGCACTCGTTGAAGCAGGAGTGACTCAAGTGGTCCTTGCTGTGTCCTACAAGGCTCAAGAAATGGAAGAGGAGCTGAGTGAATACGCAGAGAAAGTATGACACAAAATTGAGTTCAAAAACGATCGCTTCAAGGATTCACTAATTAGTTTAGCTTAATGAACAGCTACATGTGCCTAATGACATTGCACTACTTGGCAGATGGGAATTGAGCTTGTATTTTCGCATGAGACTGAGCCTTTGGGAACAGCTGGCCCCCTCGCCTTAGCCCGTGACATCCTGGCCAAAGACGATGAGCCCTTCTTTGTCCTCAATTCTGACATCACCTGTGAATTTCCATTTAGAGAAATGGTCACCTTCCATAAGAGTCATGGGAAAGAAGGGACCATTGTTGTAAGTTGTCATACCGTAAAATTTATTCCTGTTTCTGCACAGGATCTTCCATTTAGATCTCGTCTACTTTAGGTGACCAAAGTGGAAGAGCCTTCCAAGTACGGTGTCGTTGTGTATGGGCCTGGTGGACAAGTGGAGCGATTTGTGGAAAAACCACCAGAATTTGTTTCCAATAAAATTAATGCTGGCCTTTACATTCTCAATCCTTCCATTTTGAATCGGATCGAAGTATGCATTTATCTTCACATTCGTATTGACTAAATTCGTACCAACGTAAATACGTCATAATCACCGATGTGCACAATTGAACATTGTTTCTTTAGGTACGTCCAACGAGTATTGAAAAGGAAATATTTCCTGTAATGGCCACGGACGGACAATTATTTGCCTTTGAACTTGAGGGTTACTGGATGGACATTGGTCAACCCAAAGACTTCCTCACCGGAATGTGCCTATATCTGCAGTCGCTCAAAGGGAAGCAGAAGGGCGTGAAGCTTCATACCGGAGTTGGCATTGTCGGAAATGTTCTTGTGGTGAGCTAGTCATAGTTATTTTACATTTGTTCTCAAGCGAACATCACAAGTGATAAATCTGATATGTAGATGCAGCTAATTCTAGAGCGAAGGCGAAGTCGAAGGGCAATATATAATTTCGCAGAGTATAGGTATTCATCTAGTATTCGACCTACAGAATTAGTTCTTGAGTGAATATGATCAAACGAATTTTAGGCAAATACTCTCCAAATTGGCGAATATTTTCCAATATTTTTTCTACAATCTTTTATTCAGGCTTCCACAAAATAAATTAGCGAATATAAAGCGAATATTATGCAAATTGTATCGCAATAGGCTAATATTGTTCAATTTGGCGAATAATTAGCGCATATTTGGCAAAATTTAGCGAGTATTCTCTAAGTTGTCGAATGACAAGCAATTATTAATATTATTAAGCGAATATTTTCCAAATTCGCCAAAAATAAGCAAATATTAGGCGAATTTTTTCGAGATTGGCGAATATTAAGCAAATACTAGGCGAATATTCTCCAATTTGGCGAATATTAGGGACACAATAAGCGAATATTCTCTAAATTGGCGAATACTATACGAATACTAGGCGATTATTTTCCAAATTGGTGAACATTAAGCGAATGTTAGGCGAATTTTCTCCAATTTTGCGAATAATAGGGGCATACTAGCCGAATGTTTTCCAAATTGGCGAATTCTAAGCGAATATTAGGCGAAATTTCTCGAAACAGGTGAATCTATAGCGAGTGCTAGGCGAATGTTCTCGAAATAGGTTAATATAAAGCGATTATTTGGCGAATCTTCTTCAAATTGGAGAATATCCGCTTCTGTGACCACTGTTCGTCCGATTCCCTGAACTTTAGGCGAAACGACGTTAGGCGAAGGCGAAATCAAATATATAACCTTAATTAAGCGAAATGGATTTTATCATCGCAGAACCTTTGGCACTTGGCACACATAGTAATTCGGGTGATCTAATCCCTGAACTTATATAACTTGCAAGTTGACTTGTACTTAAGGCACTGAGCCACTAGTCATGTGTCGAAATTCCTATATTTTTTTTTAAGGCAAGTTAATCCACCAGGAGAGGTGAATTTTGACAAATTATTTTCTGTTTGGGGTTGAAATCGGCCAAGAATTTGAGGAGTGCCAAAGAGGTGGGCGCTTAATTCGTAAAGTCGAGTTTAGCCGATTTTGATATTCTTTTTTTGCAGCTTAATGTTTTTCGCATGCAATTAGCCATTATGCACGCCGTTTCGCCTAAAGTCACAAGTACCCCAAAAAAGCGTTTCGCCTAACGTTTTTTCGCCTAACGTTCCGGCTAACGTTCGCCCATTAGGGGAATCCTACTAGGGCGAATATTCGCTACTATTAGACGAATAGTTGAAATTCGCCCTGCAGGTGCAGTGAGAAGGTTACAAGGGCAACTATTCGCGGCATCATGATACCATTTTAGAAGTAGTAGCCGCTGAAGCCAAGCCACAGGAGGAATTCTCTATAAACTGGTCGTGTGGTGTCGTAAATAGTAACTATTCAAGGGCAGGTCCTGTTTATAAAAGTATGCGTTCATATAGTCAACACAACACGCAATGCTCACAATGAAAGTAAAAAAAAATGAGAATCATCGGCGTGAACAAAGAAGTTCATTCAAGTAGGAATCGAACCCGTCCCGTACTCCGCAAAAATGGTAAATCATATAGTTTTTATTAATTTTTACTCATAGGATCCCAGTGCCGTAATCGGAAGCAACTGTCGAATAGGACCCAACGTGACGATCGGACCCGGCGTCGTCATTGAAGACGGAGTCTGCATCAAACGCTGCACAATTTTGAAAGGGTCTCGAATCAAGTCTCATTCCTGGCTGGATAGTTGCATCGTGGGCTGGAACTGCGTGATTGGGCAGTGGGTTCGAATGGAGAACGTGACTGTGCTGGGAGAAGACGTGATCGTCAGTGACGAAGTCTACATAAACGGTGGGAAGGTGTTGCCACACAAGGCCATTTCTTGTTCCGTTCCCGAGCCCCAGGTTATCATGTAGGAGGTCGGTGGAAAGGAAGGTCGTCCTCTCAGCTTATTCCGTGGCCGCACACTAACAATTATGTAAAAAAAGAATTTAAAATATAACATTAACGTGACGGACAATATTGATGCCTCAAATTCCTCAATAAGTGGAATGCACGTCCAAGAAAAAAAATCGAATATTGAAAACAAACTGCATGTTCCGTGAAATATAAATATTCCAATAAGACGATGGAAATGAATGTGTTTGTTTTACCTTAGATTTAAAATGTCTGTATTTCAATTTTCAATGAGTGGGTGAACCTTCTAGTCTTGGACACAGTTCCATGTACTTATAAGTAAGAATACAATACAACAGTCTTCAAATTACAAAGATCTATTTATTCTACTTGAATAAAATATTTTAACAAGCATTACAAAAAAGGAAACCCAAAGATATCGTCACACAGTCGCAGTTTTAATTACCCCGTCTGCTTTGCTAGAGGGCTATTGCATATGCAAAATAAGGCGATGAAAAGCACAATCTAAACCACTTGCAACTTGGTAAGCATTGTTGTTTCAGCTAAAAGAGCGACGAACTGAATTATAGATCGAAAATTATACGAAATAATTTTACGTGCGGTGTTTCCGTGAAAATACAGTTTACCATAAGTATGTCTATTGTCGTCAAGTTACCATCACTTTATATATTGAGGAGCAGTTGTGTGGTGTGTCCTCCGCTCGCTCGGTGTTCAACTCGGTTACCAGGAGGGACAAGTAATTCAATATTAGAGAGGTTCAGCCAGGAGCCAAAGCTTGTATCTGCTCCTGAGTTTGGCTTTTAAAATCTACTCGGATAAGCCAACCTCTTCAAACCATCTTCACACTTTAATTATCTTACGGAATGGTACATCGGACTTGAATTATTGAATTCATGAATTGTAATTATTTTAATTAAATACCAATTTGATTAATTTTATGTGCTTACCGACCACTGAACACGTCTTTGTATTCGTCTTCCTTCAGTAGTACTTATATTGGTAGTTTTAGTATTGACTCAAAACTCAAACGCTAATATAAATAACAACAAACTAAAGAATATCACTATCTATAATGAATGAGCAGTTGCTGTGTCATATGTAAAACTCCCTCTTGCACAGGGCAAATGGACTGTTTGTTGTTTTCCTCCTCTCTCCTAGTAGGGTGGGTCCAGTAGCCTTTTTTTGTGGAACCGTCGTACGGGACCGAAACTCATGTATCTAATGTCAACGTAATTCCTTGCTCGGAACTGATTGCATAGGGAAATTTAACGTTGCTATGACATTCGCAAACTCCAGTCCCGTACGACGGTTCCAGTGCCATAATGGTAAAATCGGCTACTGGACCCACCCTACTAGAAGAAAGGAGACAAACAACAAACAGTTCATTTTCCCTGCTCTTTTCACACGACAACTTTGTAAACACAGCTACCAGGGCGGCAAATTCAATGCCATGGCAACCTAATCCTACACAATACAATACCATATAATTAGCAGTTGCTGTAGGTATGCAGCATGTGTGACATAGGTGGGCGACAGTTGTTCGGGGACAATAGGGTGGGCGAAAGTTGGACAGGGATAATAGAGTGGGCGAAAGTTTGGCGGGGACAATAGGGTGGGCGAAATTTGGACGGGACATGAAGGGAATGAAAATTCGATTCAATACACAGATCAGTGCTAAGCACTGGTTAGTGGACAGCTATTTACTTATATTTGACGTGGAGCACGAGAATTCAATGAAAATGTGATGAGAGATTCGTGTTTCCCTGCCTTGTGTGTGTGTTGCCTTGGTTGAATTGAATCAGGAGCAGGTTCTCCGGCTTGTAGAATCGAGCTAGGAGCAAGATAACCAGCTCCTGGCTCAAACCGGCTCCTGAGTGTGGAGAACCTCAAAACCTGCATCTTTTCTACAAGCCAAACTCAAGAGCTGATATGAGTTGTGGCCTCTGCTCTGGCCGAACCTCCCTATTGTCATGACCTGGGGACCATGCAATGGAAGAGGGAAGAGACATGTTGAGATTTGACATACAAGTGGAAGGCTTTAACTGGAAGAAAGAAGAAAAGCGTTCAAAGTGAAATGCAGTGAGTATGAGGAGGAGATATGGAACAAGGAGGATTTCAATTTCAATTGGGGACGATGAACAAGAAATAAAATGGTGGATTGAAAGAATAGCAAGATAGAAGACATGGAGCGAATGAATGGAATGAAAATAATATTTGACAAATTCAATTCAATACATGATAAGTGCTGAGCACCGATTCGTTGGCCAGTTAGTTAGAAATCACGATCGCGGTTCACTAATAGTATTGTATTTGTTATTTTACATGCTTGCGTGAATCTCAAAAACAATAAATTATGAGCCAAAATAGTATGAAAATGTGTATCGTATCACCTTATTCGACGTACCTTTTATTTTTTTTCATGATTCGACATAAATTGGATTGCACCGATTCTAGTGAACTAAAACTCAGCATTCGGTGCGCTTCTTTGCTTGGTTCTTGCCGGCATTCGATGGAATAAGGACCAATTTTGCCACCCCCCCCCCCCCCCCCAATCATGAGTTTCGGACGTTTTTTCGGAAACAAACTTTCAATAGATTCTAAAGCTGAATTAAGAATCGTATTGGTAACGGCATACATGGAAAATTTGCCATCTAGA
Source organism: Ceratophysella scotica (assembly GCA_034694025.1). Taxonomy (NCBI): domain Eukaryota; kingdom Metazoa; phylum Arthropoda; class Collembola; order Poduromorpha; family Hypogastruridae; genus Ceratophysella; species Ceratophysella scotica. Next base: position 4,243 of record JAQFXZ010001652.1, on the reverse strand, counting down.
AAATTTCTTCTCGTAATAAGGACTTCTCCTAAAATTTCTTGCCTTCTTCCCCTTAAATAAATCACGCAAATTTTAAATATTTGATATTTCGTATTTTTTGGGAATTTCTAATGTGTATTTTTTCCTTCTTAGTAGCATAAATCTGTTCCCTGTCCTTCTTTTTCACCAGTTTTCTCTCTTTCTTTCCCTCCTTTTCTTCCCTTCTCCTCTCTTTCTTCTCTTTTTCTCCTTCCCGTTTTTCTCCTTCTCTTCCTTCTCCTTTTCCTCGTTTCCTTCTCGTAATCTAATTACAATATTATGTCAGATTTTCTATGTATGGGTAACGGTTTGAAATTGAAAAGCAATCACACAAATTAATTACATAGAAGTAGAGTGATAGGAACTGGCTCAAACTAACATTTTTGTAACCTTACTTATGTGACAATACCGTGTATTTCAAAGGAATTAAGTGAGGCGCGTCGTTCAAATAATGTTAGGTAGGGCCAGTTCCCATCACTCTATGTAAACTCCTTTTTTTGTAATGGGCAAACCTCGAGCGTAGCCTGGTGCAATATGCACACGGCTTTATGTATAACACACTACTCGATTGGGATTGGGTGTGGTGTAACAATTAGGGAGATATTTTGATATTTGTCCCGGCTCTAATTGATTGAGTTCGTGCCTCCTTTTTCAAGCAGGAGTGGAGTGGGAGTGGATCGCTTTTGGAGTAAAAAGGAGTGGAGTTGGAGTGGAGTGATAGTCATTTTTGTTTATGATATGTGGTAGGTATACGAAACGGTTATAAAATCTAAGTTAGTGATACTATTGTAATTTGTAATCTGAAATTTGAGATACTTTAGACCAACGACATATATGTCGTTGGTTTAAGAAGTGCATGGATTACCTTAAAGCCATAAAATTGTAAGTCCTAGTATGAATTACAAACGTCGGTAGAAATGATGTTCTTAGCTATTCAGCCTGATACTACGGGAACAAACAGTTTGGATTTAAGCAATGAATATATACTTCAATTAATAAGTAATTTAGTTGCAGCTATTGTGCGACCTAGTGTACAACCAGTCAAAGGAGAATTTATACCAATAAATATTTTAGCGAATATTGCATCGAATTAAAAAATGTTTTGTATTTTGTTGGAGCTATTATGGAAATTTTACATATTAGCCGGCTAATATGGAAAATGAATTCTAAAGAACGTCCATTACCGCTTGCAAATATGTATACCGATTTATGTAGTTAGTTGCTGGGTGCTCCTACTCAGAGTTTTTCCCAGTGATATAATTTTTAGATCAATCAGATATACCTAAATACATTAAATCAACATAGGGTCCAGCCAGAGCAAATTCATCTCTAATATTATGTTTAGGTATATTAATGATCGAATTAGAAATTAAACCATTGGAAAGAGCATCAGATTCTTAGTAGGGAGCTTCAGAAGTCGGATTGTCGGATACACATTTGAACGCATATGTTGACGTTGCTTAGAATTAATTTTTCATATTAGGCAGCTAATATGTAAAATCGCTCCGAAAACCGGAGTATGAGGAGTAGAGTGGAGTGGAGTGGTTTTGGAGTGGAGTGGAAGCGGATTGTAGAGAAGGAGTGGAGTAAAGCAGGAGTGGAGTGAAATAGGAGTGGGAGTGGAGTGGAGGGGTGTATAATCAGAAATCGGTTTTGGAGTGGAGTAGGAGTGGAGTGGAGTAGGAGTAAGAGTGGAGAGCTTTTGGAGTGAAAAAAGAGTGGAGTGGAGTAGAAATTTGTATATCGATGTATGGTCTCATGTTATTCCATAGGGCATTCCAGTAGTAGCAGATTTTTGCATGGCAAAGGCCACTCCATTCAGCGAAATAAATTAAGCATGCCATATGCCATATATATTTAGCAAGAGTGGCTTGAGCATAGTTAAGCAATACATGAGGGTAGGTTTGTTTCGGTTTCGGTGTTGGGAAACTATTGATGAAGGACCTGATGAAGGACCCATAGTTTTAGCCTGCGCAGGGGACGTAGTAGCTCAAATAGGCATGACAGGATTGGCTTAGAAATAGCTTTACTATGTGTTATGGGATATACATATATGGGGTGCCATCGGGTTATTGGCTATATGACTTTTCGCTCCAACGCATTGTGCTTGAATTACGCTATATAGATGTGGTGCCAAGTGGGAGTGGGAGTAGTGGAACGCAAAACGGAGTCGGTCAGCCGCCATCTTCCGATCCTTCCTTTCCTTGTCCTTCTCACCTCACCTTAGCTTTTGACTTTCGACTCAATTTTGAATCTACATAGTACATTCAGTCGGGAAGATGAAGGCTTTGATCCTTGTCGGTGGTTATGAAACAAAGCTTCGACCTTTGACCCTCTTCCGTCCCAAGCCTCTCGTTGAATTTGGAAATAAACCTATTCTGCTGCAGCAGGTAGGAAAATAGTATATAAAGTATTTTTTTAGTTGTCCAGGTATGCAATTGGATTTTTATATTTTAGTTGGAAGCACTCGTTGAAGCAGGAGTGGCTCAAGTCGTCTTTGCTGTGTCCTACAAGGATCAAGAAATGGAAGAGGAGCTTAATGGATACGCAGAGAAAGTATGACACGAAATTGGGACTTATTTCAAGGATTTACTAATTAGTATAGCGTAGTGAACAGCTACATGTGTCTAATGACATTGCACTACTTGGCAGATGGGAATTGAGCTTGTATTTTCGCATGAGACTGAGCCTTTGGGAACAGCTGGTCCCCTCGCCTTAGCCCGTGACATCCTGGGCAAAGACAATGAGCCCTTCTTCGTCCTCAATTCGGACATCACGTGTGAATTTCCATATAGAGAAATGGTCACCTTCCATAAGAGTCATGGGAAAGAAGGGACCATTGTTGTAAGTTGTCATGCCGTAAAATTCATTCCAGTTTCTCTGCACAGGATCTTCAATTTCAATCTCGTCTCCTGCAGGTGACCAAAGTGGAGGAGCCTTCTAAATACGGTGTTGTTGTGAATGGACCTGGTGGTCAAGTGGAGCGATTGGTGGAGAAACCACCAGAATTTGTTTCCAATAAAATTATTGCTGGGCTTTACATTCTCAACCCTTCCATTTTGAAACGGATCGAAGTATGCATTGATACTTGCATTTATATAGGCTTAATACGTACCAACGTAAATAGGTACGTTACAATTCCCGATGTGCACTTTTAAAGATTGTTTTTTTAGGTACGTCCAACAAGTCTTGAAAAGGAAATATTTCCTGTAATGGCCAAGGACGGACAACTATTTGCCTTTGAACGTGAGCGTCACTGGATGGACATGTGTCAACCCAAAGACTTCCTCACAGGAATGCGCGTACATCTGCAGTCGCTCAGAGGGAAGCAGAATGGCGTGAAGCTTCAAACCGGAGCTGGAATCGTCGGAGATGTTCTTGTGGTGAGCTAATCTCAGTGAATAATTTGTATTTGTTCTCAAGCGCTAATGTTTTTGCCGATGAAATCAGGGTGGTGATCTCGTTTATATGAGACATGAATACGAAGCTCCTGGAATTCTTGCCGGTACATATTTAGATGGACACAGACAAAGTTAAGATTTAGCTCATAAAATCTCATTGTTTGGTTCATATGCGGTACACGATCTGTATTGATGTAAATCTGGAGTAGGCTGTAACCACACATTGTAGCCAGCCATTGGAACAACTAAAAATTCACACTTGGAAGCGATTTTGGCTTCAGTTATGCTTTCTGATCGTTTAGCTTAAAGTTAGAGTATGCCGGAAACGCTAGACGGAATTTTGAGTAAGTTCTGGCGAGGTTGTTAGATTTAAGTTTCAGATTAAGTCAGATCGAGTTTGATCACATAAATAGCTCGCAATGCCTAAAATAAATGAGGTCGAATATTAGCGCTATTGGTTAAGGTATACGGACTTTAAAGTGTACAGCCGGTATACACCCATAGTGTACAGCCCGGAAGCCGGAAGAAGGACCGGAATTATAACTATTTAAGTCTGCAAGGTTTGGTCTTGCCTGAAAAACCGTTGAGTTTGGTGAGTTTCGGTTAGATTCACTCGAAACGACCGAGAAGCACTTATTCCAGCTGGTGTTTGTTTACGCTGGGTACGATATCATGAATCCACGACATTACATAGAGCGACAATTCATAGCGCGACAACTCATAGCGAAAAACTCATAGCGGCGACTATTCATAGCGGCGACTATTCATAGCGGCGATAATTCATAGTGGCGACAATTCGTAGCCTACCAAATTCATAGCGGCGA
>JAQFXZ010001651.1:0-11422 GCA_034694025.1 Ceratophysella scotica | reverse complement strand
CGCTGCAGGTCGTTTGGCTCGAGATGCCTGACTTGCGCCACGTACAAAAAAAGCGTAACATACGGACAGACAGACAGACGGACAGACGGACAGACAGGAGGATTACATAAGCCCTCGGCTTAGGAAAGCCAGGTCTAATAAAGCATTCAAAATTGAACAGATGTTAGTGTTGAGTGCACGTACTGGCAACACCGCACTAATGAGACCTGCGCAGTGACTGGTTTACATTTGTAAACCAATGGTAGTCCAAAACGAATCCCACTCACACTTACCCAACACTGCAGGCCGCTTTCTCACAGTAATACAGTAGTAGTCGCTGCTACGAATGTTGCATGTTCCAGGAGAGCCAAAATCATACAAGGTAGGCTCTCCAGTATCATGTTGGATTCGGATGAGGGACTAATGCGAGAAAACGACTTGCAGTGTTAGGCAAGAGGGATTCTTTTTATTTTTTGCTAAGAATTGGCTCGGCCTTTTTAGGGTAAAGTTACCACACCAACAAAATAGGTACAGGTTTAGGCTATGTATGAGCTTTTAAACAGTTCGTCGGCCATGCATCCTGATCCTGAATCCGCTTTGAAAGATGAAATACATTTATTCAATAAGATTTTGTTGGTTACAGCTCTAAAATACCGGAATAATCTGCTAAAATAAATACTTAATGGAAATATATTTAAATAGTTTGGGATTGGTTTTATCTCTCTAAAAATTTGTATTATAACTTGGGTTGGAATTACAAAGTTTAAAGTAGAAGCAGCGAGAATGAGACATGACATGGCGTTTTATTCTACAGGAACTAATTATATACTATTTTGCTTCTAATTCCAAAGTCAAGGTACTATCATAATTCCACTTGATCTCATTTTGCTTCCTGACCCCATTTTTGCTTATTTTCGTTATCGTCACAAGCGATTAGCCCGGGTACGTACGGATTCTCTGGATACAAGCATTTCTTCAATTTTGTACTTCTAATTTGTTCAGCTTCAGTGAGTGTGAACACTTGGTTCGACTTCGACGTATTGAGCTTTGTCCAACAATCATATCCGAAAACGGCTGTCCCAGAACCCACATCCAAACATCGCTGACTGTACTCGTTTAATAGTTTTCCACCGGCTCTGAGTTCCCAGTTCTGACGAGAAAGTCCTTTCTCACAAGTTTCAATTCTTCCTGCAGATCCTGTATTCTCTTCTAGGCATTTATTCAAATCCTTGTTGACGAAAACCCTGTATGCTTTTGCATCAAAGAAGTCATCAGTTTTAGAGGTACATTTGGCTAAGCCGGCGACATAAGGATTTTCTGGATGAATACAGTATCCGCTTGCTGTCGCGTTCCTTATTTCTCCATTAGACGTTTGAACCCATTTCTGGGATGACTTCTTTCCTTTGCAGTCATCTGTAAAGACATTCGTACCAGAAGAGGCCAAACAACGTTTCGTCTCCAGATTTACTATTTTTGAATTCAATGTCACTTCCCAAACTTGAGTGTCCTTCAAGGTACAAATTTCATACCTCGCAGCAGATCCAGAGTCTTCCAAACATTTTTTAGACTGTTGATTCACATATCGTCGGAGTGCTCGTGTTTCCCAAATTTGATCATTCGCTCCTGTTTGACATGTAGTCAGATTGGATACAAACGGATTCTCGGGATGAAGACATTTATTGAAACTTTTATTTTTGATCTGTCCGGTTGAAGCCACGACCTCCCATTTCTGATTTGAGTTCTTAGCCCCGCAGGTGTATAAGTAAACGTACTTTGCAGAAGCATCCAAACACGTCTTGGTCTTAACATTCTTGATTTCCTCCCCGCTCACCGTCCACTGTTGACCAGTCGTACCAATACAGTTTTCCAACCGTCCAACATCATCCAGACATTTCAAGGATAGTCGATTGACAAAGAATCGAGGAGCACACTGACCAGGAGTCATCAAGCCGACCACTAGAAATAGTAAGACACTCAGACGCTCAAGCATTTTGATTGACAACAATGGGGGACCTGATGCTTCCTAATCTGAAATTGAATAGCAAGCTGCTAACAGTTAACTTGGCAATAAATGCGAATTCTTATAAATATTTGAGTTTGAGCCGTGTCGTAAGCAGCATTATGAATCTTGACACATTTATGTGAGGTGCGCGTGTAGCCTCAATAATCCAAATTTTGCAATTCAATAATTTTTGCTCATTCTTCTATTTTCTATAAAACAAAGCGATGGCTTTTAATGGAGTTTCAACAAGTTTGTTGAACCACAAAGACATGAATAGCGTGAATAAATATTTCATAATATACAATAGCTTACAGCAATAGATCTGTGGTTTGGTTGTGTTTTGTGTTCGGCTTTAGACAGAGCAGAGTGGTTAATTCAATGCTGGCCGAAATCCTCTTTATTTGCAAATCAGGTTTCCAGCTGCTGCTTCAAGAATAATTGGATATTATTTGTTGTGACTCCATGTTACCTGTATTTTGTATTACATACGCATAGTTTGCTATACAGTATAAGTTGAAATAGTGATTAATGATTTAATTAAGCTATTGTGTGACATTGCAATAATAAAAATAATAAAAATAGATATATGGGAGCACAGTTGAAAGAAAGTCTTGAGTTTAAGCAACGATAGGAATATAACAAACTACGAGTGAGCACAAAAGAACTAGCTCCTCAATGTTCGTCCTCACAAATTTCTGAATTTGAATGTATACAATTACAATTAAGTCCAAAGTCACTGTACTATGGGGTATTTGGATAAGAATATTCATATTTATGGTTTGACTAATTATTAGTTCGACATTGGACAGTATGATTTATATTTGTGTCCTACGGCATAATCTGATCCACATTCATCGGAACGAATTGTAGGAGGTTTACTATTGGTGCGGTTGTGAGAATCGAAAATGGCGTTCTGCTTCAATTCATGCACCGTGGAGAGTAAACCGTTGCTATTGTTTTTGTTCCAATTCCAAAAAATGAAATGATGTATAAAATTGTACAAAAACTATAATAGAAGAACCAGTCTTTGGTTTTCCAAAAAAAATCCAGTAACTACAGCAAATCCTATTCCTAAAATCTTCCACGTGACCATATGCCAAAAGAGACAGTACTACCTACCCAAGATTATAGTTAGAGCTTTTCCTGCTATGCTTCGCACATCAAACTATGGACGTAGATCTCAGAAACCCACTTATACTCGCTATTTCCCCGAGACAAAAGCACTATTCAGTCTCTTAGTTTTCAATGTTATGCAGGATGTAGGTTTTGGTCATGTAAATTTAGATATATACGAATTTAGTAATATTTCTAAAGCAATAGTGTACGGGTATGGGCGTTGGTCGATTTTGAGATTAGATCCTTACGCACTCAAAAAAATTTGGCTGAGTTTAGCGTTCAGTAGACATTTTTGAGTTTATCAAATCGACCTGTAACAAAGAGCTTCTAAAACTTAGAAACCCAGTAAATACTCCGACTTTATGAATCTTTTCACTTGAATTCAACCAATAAGGCAGTCATCAACAACATTATTACAACAATACCTTTGGTTTTCATTGTATTCCCGAGTCCAGACGTGTATCATGTGCAAAAGGCTTAAAGTAAGTGTTTTATACTATTTATACATATGCGACCTTATCACGTAGTTTGGTACACGTGCTGCGAAGTTGCTTTTGTCCATATTCCATACTTGTACAAATAGAGTACCTCGTTGAATTATAATTAACGCTATACTGACCGACTGACCCCAAGTTCAAATTTGTCTTTATTTTTGAATTGAATAGCTTATTTTAAAAATCTCAGGACAATCGGTTGAGTGTTATAGTCGAGTTATAGTGAACACAGTCGGACAAAATGTAAAAGTCTGCAGCTATTTTATTAAGGTTTAGAAGAATATTATATGTATTATCATATTATTATAAATCTTTTAGTCAAACATGTTTGCTTATAATACTACTAGCGGAAGCCCGTCCTACGGACGGAGGACTTATAATTTGAAGGATTGGAAAAATTGAACATAATTCGTTACATTTGCCTATTAAGTTTAATTTTTATTTATATTTTAATAATTATTCTCGATTTCAAATTCCAAACCTCTTCTATGACTTATTTTACTTTTCTCTACAACCCGTGTAATATTCTCTTCTCAGCTACGCGACTTGAACCACTTTTTGTGACCTTTGCCAAACTCTAATTAACCTTTTCTAAAACTTCTTCTAAATATTCTTACTTTTGAACCCCTCCCTGACCTTTTCTCAACTTCTGCCTTGGACCCGTGACGATTAACCCGTCACATCTTTCCCATTACTGTTTTCAACTTCAAGTCGTTCCATGACAACTTTTCATTTTTTTTTGCATTTCCAACCCGTCACATCTTCCCTATTTCTGTTTTCAACTTCAAGTTGTTCCATGACAATTTTTCTTTTTCTTTTGCATTTCCAACCCGTCACATCTTCCCCATTTCTGTTTTCAACTTCAAGTCGTTCCATTACAACTTTTCATTTTTTTTTGTGCATTTCCAACCCGCCACATCTTCCCCATTTCTAATTTCAACTTCAAGTCGTTCCATGACAACTTTTCATTTTTTTGCATTTCCAACCCGTCACATCTTCCCCATTTCTGTTTTCAACTTCAAGCCGTTCCATGACAACTTTTCATTTTTTTTGCATTTCCAACCCGTCACATCTTCACCATTTCTGTTTTAAACTTCAAGTCGTTCCAAGACAACTTTTCATTTTTTGCATTTCCAAACCGTCATATTATCGATCTTCTCCATATCTGCTTTTAAAGCATGCCCGTTCCATGACCTTTGGTCAACTTTTTTTCTTGAACTGTGACATTTTCTCATTTTCTGTTTTTATTACAAACCGTTCCATTACCTGCTTCTAAGCCCCGTAAATAGTGGAAAATCTAAAAATTGTGTTCCGTTTCCGTCCCTGTAGATCAACATTTGTATAAAGCTAAACTTTAAGCCTTTACAATTTCTGACCCAATCGAAAACCGAGATCTTGGTATAGTTCTTTTCGCATTCTTCTCACATTCAATCACATTCTAATTTTTTCTCAACCCGTTGCATGACATCAATTTTTTTTTCGTTGCAACCCGTGCAGTTTCCGGTTTCTTGTACCTAACTCAAAAGTCATTGAAATCTCTCTTATACCGTCTTTGTGCAACCCGTTAAACTCCATAACTAACATTTTCGGTTTTCGGGTCACTAAGGGGTCACGGGTCAAACAAAGTTCATAAATTACTTTTGAATTGAATTGTTTCTCACAATTTCCGATTCGGGGGGAAAATTCAGATTTTGACCAATTTTCGGTTTATGGGTCACTCAGGGGTCACTTAGGGATCACGGGGTCAAACAAAGGTAATAATTAATTTTGAATTGAACAAAAGTGTTACTCCCTTTCAACTTACGATTCAGGAATTTTTTTAAATTTTGACCGCCTTTCGGTTTTCGGGTCGCCCAGGGGTCACGGGGGTCAAACAAAGGTCATAACTAACTTTGAATTGAGCAAAAGTGTTACTCAATTTCAATTTCCGATTCGGAGGAAAAAGTCAACTTTTGACCGATTATCGGTTTTCGGGTCACTTAGGGGTCACGCGGTCAACCGATCGGGGTCAACCATACTTCATTTGCTGCACTGGATCAGTACGAAGCGTTTGAAGACGGACGGACGGACGGACGGACGGAAACTGCAAAATATATAAGAGAAGATGTTAAGTACCTTTGTTGTAAGCTACTCCTTGCAATTTATGAATGCATAAGAGAAGAACAAATTGGTAGCGTTGTGAATGTGAATAGTGCATATCTCCTTCCATTAATTTGAAGCTTAAAATACTTCCTCATAATTCACTGACAACGTTCTCAATGACAATGTAGCGCTAGTTTTGGGAATTCCTTATACTGTTCACTAAAAGTATTTTTGTAGTTTTTTCATATTACGCGACATCACGAAGAGTGCCGCTAGAGGTTAGGTTAGGTCCGGGCGGATTGGTCATGATTTGGCGATCTCCTTCTAAAGAAAATTCTGTTGCATTCGTTTCGTAATAGCTAAACCGACTGTATAGAAATATATATCTTTGTAAATACGAGGGCCATTTCAAAAGTTCGTGCGCGTGTTTGAAAAGCTGTAAAACTTAGAAACGTGAGTGAATTGAGCTGAAACGTTCACCACTGGTGAAGTACATGATGAAGTACAACTAAGTTACATTGTAGCAAAAAATTGGGGGGAAATATCTAAATGGACAGTTTTTATAGTTTCAGTAAAACATGTGATTTTTTTCATAAAAAAATTCTAAATTTCAAAATCTTTGCCTGTGCATATTTTTTGCCAATTTTTTTCACACTTGAGCAGACGTGGATTGCCGGGATTCTGGTAAAAGTTTCAGGAGATTTTATCAAGTAGGACCGGTTGAAATACTTTATTTTGTAAATTGCCCAAAATCGATTTTTTTCTTTTCATTTTGTAAAAAATCTGCAAAACATAAATAATTAGACTTCAGTTCATGGAAATTTAACCAGAATTCCAGGAATTTTATGATCTTGGCGGGAGCGCATCAGCGATTACTGTAAACGCGAAAGAATTATGAGAGAGAACCCAAATTAAGAACAAGAGTGAAAAAGTTTGTTTGAAAAAATGAAAAAAAAATATTTCGACTAACATTGTAAAAAAAACTGTTGATTTGGATATTTTTACCCAATTTTTTCCGCCAATGTAACTTAGAACTTAGTTTTTACTTCATCCGTGGTGAAAGTTTCAGCTCAACTCACGTTTTTAAGTATTAAAGCTTTTCAAACACGCGCACGAACTTTTGAAATGGCCCTCGTAGTAAAGGTAGGTAATACAGAACCATAATGACTTAAAAGTCATCCATGTTAGCCACTTTCAAACTTTTTAATATTTGCTATATTTGCTTTTATCGGACATCAATAATTCAGATGATACACAGCTAGTATCTCGTATCTGATGCAATAGGAACGGAGGAGGGGCATCATTTAACGGGCTTACAACATAAGTCATCATTATTCCACACCGTTTGCAAAAATAGGAGTGCCAGACATAATAAAGGCTTTCCCAGCGGATACATATTTCACGGGTCTATTGTTTACGGCACGAAGACAACAGACACAAATTTTTTATGTTCTATCATATTAGTTGCAACTTTTTACACTACTATCCCCGGATGCATAAATTATTGAATACTTACACGTGCTGGTTTGATGTAATAGTAATTTAATTAAGTATATAAAAGCTGGAATATCAAATTTTGGTCAACCAACAACGGCATATGGACGGCAAACGAGGACGACTCTTAGTTTTGTCTTGACAGTCGATATACAGCAACCAGTGTAAACTACCATAAAGGCAGAATCTACGCTATGATATCCAAACAGTCTTTGGCGCCCTTAATTTGGGTGGTCAATTACGGAGCCTGGATTAATGTGATTCCTTTTCGCTGGAACAAAGAGTTGAGCTCTTTTGTGTGGTTTGAGAGGTCATTCATCTTTGAATTTGGAATTCCCAACATATTTGATAAGCCAATAGGGTGTGTACCTACAAAACGTTGCATATCTGTTCCTGTCTCACTTCGAAGGCTGACCATATTCCTGGTCACTGTATATGGTCTGTATCACTCGGCTTATGCCGTAGGCCTACTTGTTCTCAAGCACAGAAACAACATTCGCACCGAAGAGATCATTGTTGGAATTTTCCTTACTGTGGCTACGCTGATTGGTGTTCCAGGACAAGTTCTTTTCTATGACAATGCAGAAGAATACATGACCTTTCTCAATGCAATGCTGATCTTTGACTGGAAAACAGGTATTGTTCGTAATAAAGTTTACTTTTTTGGTTACCAGTTTATTCAGTGCTGTATTTTCGGTTTCTTCGTTGGTTTCACAGTTTTTTCTTTTAGCGGTATTTCTTTCCTCGACTTTGTTTCGCGATATTTGCTTCACGGTTTTGACTTCCACGATTTTCATCCGTGGCGGTGCAAGTTGTGCAATATTCAAAGTGGAAGCGTGTGCGCCCTACCGCTCAGGTAGGGCGCACACGCTACGTAGCATATGCGCCCTACCTGCTTTTTTTGGTAGGGCGCATACGCTACCACGCGTTGGTAGCGTGTGCGCCCTACCTCACCTCCTAGTTCTTATTCCTTTCTTGGCTATATGAATGGTAATTATTTGAATAGAATAGACCAAGTTTAGAGTTATTCTAGATAATATTCAAAATTCAAAATACTATTCAAATAAGCTTCAAAACTACCATGCTACTACACAAACTATGACAAAATAGAACAAACACAAGCGTAGAATGGAACCAAGGTTTGGGTTATTCTAAATATTCAAATAGGCAATAATGCTACCAATGTTGGTCCACAAACTATGACAAAGTAGAGCAAACACAAGCGTAGAATGAAACCAAGGTTTAAGTTACTCTAAATATTCAAAATTCAAAATATTATTCAAATATGCCTTAAAACTATTCCACAAACTATGACGAAGCAATATGTACTAACTTAAGACTAATTCATTTCTCAGTTCCAGTTAAATTTTAAAGGATTTATTGCTTAGGATATGTCATTTTTTAGTGACGCTGATGTTGTTCATTTTCGAAGTTTATACAACTCGTACGTGCGCTTATCACAGTAACTATTGTGAACCAGGCTACCTTTTTAGTTGTGTTTTCAATTTTAAATGCCTAGTACATATTATGCTTTTTCATAGTTTGTGTAATAGTTTTAATGCATATTTGAATAATAGTTTGTGTAATAGCATGGCAGTTTTAAAGCTTATTTGAATAATATTTTGAATTTTGAATATTATCTATAATAACTCTAAACTTGGTCTATTCTATTCAAATAATTACCATTCATATAGCCAAGAAAGATATACGAACTAAGAGGTGAGGTAGGGCGCACACGCTACCAACGCGTGGTAGCGTATGCGCCCTACCAAAAAAAGCAGGTAGGGCGCATACGCTACGTAGCGTGTGCGCCCTACCTGAGCGGTAGGGCGCACACGCTTCCACTACCCATTATTAATGTTAGTTTTTTATGTGTGCTACTTCTGCAGCGAGTATGAAAGAGTCGACGATCCGAGCAAGCAGTGAGAGTAAAGTGCCGACGCTGGCTGGTGTGTTCGTGTGGCTACCGGTCTTGACAATTGTTTTTGGGGTTCCTGCTGGAACTTGGGCTATCTACTATGGATTGCCTTACTTTCGTTTGCTAACGTATGGCATGATTCATAATCTCCCGCTCTCTGTGTATGTTGGTGTGGTTGGATGCTCCTTATACTGCGTGGTTTGGACTGTGAGCCTAACAATTTTGCTAACGACTCTCCTACACTCAAGCTCAATTTCAACTTGTCTTAACGCGGGACAAAAAATATGGTAGTTTTGAGATTTTGTAGTAATAATAATACGAAACGAACCGCACTTTTCCGTTTTTCGCTCTAGTCTTGACTCAATTTGCTTTAGAGCGCTGAAGTAAGTATTTGAATCTTTAAAACAATTCCTGAAAATTGTTTTCAATATTTCAGGCTTGGACCAGGATCAATGGTAAAATGTCGAACTTGCATTCTGAAGCAGTACCGAGCTCATCAAATACTGTTCATAGCAAGAACTCAACTCGTGGATGGCTGGTACTTGTTCACACTGCCAATGTGCGAGGGTCTCATTATAACATCCGCCTTCGCGGCGATTCGGTTTCTGTCTCATATGCCCGTACTTATGATAGCTGTTTTCATTATTTGTGGAATTAGCTTATTTCTTGTTCTCCAAATTGTTTTTGATCAAGCTGTTAATTCCACCATCTCGTCCAATGCATTTCTGGAACTCAGAAATCGTAGATTGTCAACGGACGAATCTGTAGGAGCCATGAGTCGGAAGGAGATCATGACTTTGAGATCATGTCGTCCATTAAAATGGAAAGTTGGAGGCACTTTTACTTTAGCTAAGGAATCATTCCCAACTATTGTTCGGGACATACTTATAAGCAGTGTCATTGACTTGTTACTTTTGTCTTAGAATTTAAATTCTTTTTATACGACTAGCAGAATATTCTCGCCCATTGGACCGTTGGTACGATCCATAGGCGTTTCTAAGAATCGGTAAAGGAAGGAGCTAAAGGCCAAAACTTCACAATTTTTTATTTTCACGAGGCTTTTAAAATCAAAACATTTGGAATTTCTGGTTTAAATCAGTGAAAACATAAACTATTTAGGGCTGTAAGCAATAAACTTTTGTGTATTCAAGTAAGTCGACCATTTATTGCTTCATTTCCGAGTATATCTAGCAATAATTTCTCCGCCAGCGGAAAAAGGGGGAGGCAATTGTCTCTATTTGCCCATGTTGATACGGCCTTGGTGAGGTCCATATCAGCTTATGAATACCAATTTACATACAATTAACACGTAGTATAAATGTTCCGATTTGATCCATAAAAGGAATCAGGGCTGAGTTTCTTAGAATTCTAGATATCAACCCTATTTTCAAATGGAATCAATCAAGGATCACCAACTGAAGGCACAGACGCATGAGCAAGATATCTAACTCCAATACTAATAAAAAAAGTTTTGAAAAATTTACGAAGAGTACATTAGCGGCTCATTTAAGTGTTCAATGGAAACAAGTTACGATACCTTATGCCCAAATACCTCCCATGTGCAGTTACAGTGCACGCACATACCTGGGTTCGTATCTACGCAGAACACATCCCTAAATTCTACAAAACATCGGGTTTTAACCAAGTCAAAGAGATTTTCACTTTAACCGCTGAAAGGAAAGAATTTTCGCCGAATTGGGTGCCGCGGTGACAAAACTTACTTAGCTAGACAAAGTTTAGCTAAACAAATATGTACTACGCATTTACAGCTTCTAAAGTTGCAAATCTTCCGTTGCCATCCTAGAACTAGATCAATACAAATACAATGTTTCCTTCTAGCTTGTAATTCCGTTTTGTCGCAATAAATATGAGAATAATCTGAATATGTACAGGAGTTTGTGATGTTGGGATTGGGATACCTCAAACTGTTGTATTGGACTTCAACTACGAAAACTGAACATAAGATTTTGGAAAAATCAATCGGACACTGAGCAATGGAATAATGACCAAGCCGAATCATGGTTTTAGAGATACGGGCTAAGTTAAAGGAGATACTAATTCTCTCATAAACATTGTTTGTAATAAATTGTAGAATTACGCGTCGTGTAAAGCAAAAAAACACAGGTAATATACTAAACATAGCTTCTATTATTAGTGTCCTCAGACTTGCCCCGTCACGTCTTCAATGATAGAAGGGGTTCCGATTGTCTGACAATTCTCAGAACTTTGTCCAAGCCTACGTTCATGAAAGAAACTTACAAAAAACCAGGGCCCACCAACTAGCTCATTTTTAACACATGCATGCAAAAAGCATGTAGATACAAACAGCCGTTACGT
>JAQFXZ010001650.1:0-11423 GCA_034694025.1 Ceratophysella scotica | reverse complement strand
CGAATATGCAGTAATGGCGAAAACCCCGATCGATTTGGAGGTCATTAAGGGGGTCAAAATAAATTTGAAATATTTAAAATTACCATAATTAGTTGATATGATAAAACCAATAAAATTGAATAGAACGAAATAAAACTAATAAAATTGTGCGAAATAAATAAATTTGTATTCGGATAAAAACTGTGTTTAAACTAATCAATCAACCAAACTAAATATTGCATGCTCCGGCAGGTGCGCGCACGAGCGCGAAGCGCTCTTGCCGAGGACCCATGTGGCGCTACGCGTCACATGCAACGCTGAGCGGAGCTCAGCGCTTGTTGCAATTTATAAATATTGGTGTTGAAGATAGACTATTTGAATCTGAAAAATAATTTCAATTTCGAAGAGGTTAAAAATCTTGGATCAAAGCATATACCTTCTTACTTCATTACTGTTGAGGGAGTATATTTTAGAAAATTGAAGCACTTGACTCAGGTAAACGAACTTGAAGTCATTAATAATCAAAGCTGGCCGACTTTAGAAATTATCCTCTGTTGCACTCTGATGGATGAAGTAAGTTTCGAGGTATAATTAATAGATGCTACTAGTAAATCGATTTTTGACTGTTTTCAATTTTAAAAGTACAAGTTTCGTGTAGCTTTGAGGTTTTATCGCAATGTATTAAACTGAACAATTTGTACTATTGCTCTGTTATTCCCTTTTCTCTTTCCACTCTGAGAAACTAATTTGTCCGTCTTCACTGCTGTCAAGTTCACTAAAACTTCGTCCACACTCTGCAGAGGTTAACCCGGATGGCCTATATTCCGTCGGACTTAAGAATCCATCACTGTTGTCATCATAGTCCTCAAACAGTCCATCTTGGTATTTATCTAAATGATAGAATTATTTAGCTTAATTAATAATAAATTAATTTAAGGGACTTCAATGAAAACTCTGTTTATCACAATTAATGCATTTTGTAATTTATAAGTTAAAAGTTAAACTTAAGGATCAGGACTAGGACTTGGACTCACTATATTCCTCAGCATAGTTTCGCTTAACTCGACTCGTATCACTTTGAGACGCTGTTACCGCCCTGCTATTGATGACGCTAAGCATTGCAGATATTAAGATGAAAAGAACTATGAATCCAGGATTCTCAGCCATTTCAACTTTTACTGAAGGACTGTATTGAAATTATTTTGGCATTCACGCTTAATATTTTAAACTTGTTTCGCTTTAATAAGGCAATGAGACAACAGTGAAGCGGAATGTTTCTGATTTGAGATCTGAGAGCAAATCCTTCACACTTCGCCTGGCACTTTAGGAACTTAGTTGAACTTATCCCGATCAAAGGGTTATGCGGTAAGAATTTGCGGTCAGTATTGGTCATCTTCGGTTAATTCGTGGTTTATCTCCAAACTGTGGTTCAATGTAGTTTATGGTAATGAATGCTTGCTTTCTAATTAATATGCATTGAGACCGAAATGTCACTTTTACGAGTCAAACATCGTATGAGTGACAGCCATCATAGCGCTACGTATACTACTAGATTCACTACAACTGGATATTTGTGTTAGGACCACAGCCCGAAATAATATATTAATATATAATTTCTGCTACCTTCAGGCCTGCTATTCAACTTCAATGAACCTATTCGACCTTATAAACTATATCACAACATATTTAATGTAGGCAAGGTTAGATTGAATGAGTTTTGTGGCCAGGAGAAATCTTCAAAATTTCAGAAGCAAAATAGCCGTGGGCGTTTTGATCAGCAAACCTAACCTGTCAAACATAGGTCAGTAATGTGTGTTTAGGCCATGTTAGGTTAGGTTTAAATCGATTTTGAAGTATTCCAAGTTTTTGAGAAACTTGTCGGGCATTGGTCGTTTTCGGGCTATGGTCCATGAACCTCTGCTTGAATGTACCGGGTTATTTGACGATTGTTCGCCTCTTTTGAAAATGTGCTGCACGTAAGCAGCAGAAGCACAAATCCAACATTTCACGTAGGTATACTTAAACCTGGCATCTGTGGCTGGCGCCACTCCGCCGTTCTTCAATGTACAAAAAATTCATTTTTTGGGAAATTGGATTCTAATAATAATTTGTGAGTGTTGGGATGCGCGTGGCTTTCTTCTTCGTTTCGTGAGGGTTTGAGCAAAATTAAGTGCCTAGTGCCTACCATGTTGTGCGAGTAAGGTTAAAGCTTCGGGTAACGAATCAAAACACTGATGCGTGTTGAGTGTTGAGGCATAATAGGACTGCATCAGCCCGAACACCATTTTGTCCTCATATTATGTCTGATCATTGTGTAGTATACTGGGTTATGTGTGTATACAAATACTACGATAACCATACTGTATTCAAAAGTTTTGGGATCCCCAAAGACTTTCTAGATCCATCGTCCTGATTACCTTTGGTCGGATTTGCTTTTCCCATAAGATCACACAATCCTCTTAATGAGTCAAGGCATCACTGTGCAATTTCCTTTTAGGATTTTGTGTATCCGTACATTGCGGCTTGAAGAGGTAGAGGCAGCGGTTTAACTCAAGGAATATGGAATCTATTCAGAAGTTATGATAATAGAGATTTGCTGGAGTATAGGGTACAATACTGCAAAGCTCGAATACACATACGTTCACACCCAAAATATTTTCCCCTTCTACTTTTTTTTAGATGTTAGATCTCGACGCGAGACCTTTTTCAATTATTAAAATTCCAAGAGAGCGTAAATACGGTGAAAGCATTGGAAGATTGAATTTTGATCTTTGCAAGTTTTAGCTGGTTAAGCTAAGCATCTATTTTTTTTCCAGGAACCCGCATCATGAAAGTCGGAGTTTTTTTCTTTAGAATGCTTCATCTCTGCACATCATATGGTTCGAGGACTTCCTATCTCGTGTCTCGTCGCTCCGATCCCTTGAGATCATTTCAGTATATATTTTTCAGCTGATGGTGAAAATATTTTCAATTATCTATTCAAATTTATTTAATTATTCGAAACGAGGGCATTAAATAAGTACATTTAAATTAATTGTTGAAAACCATGACTACTCTCTTTGCTTTCCAATGAAAAGCACCACGCTTTAAGAAACTGTACTTTTTTTTAGCAATAGTCTGTTCCGTCGTTACGTGTACACGGAGAATCTTGGAAGCTAAGAAAGAAGGATGAAATGAAAAACTATTGATTACTTTGATGAAAGCCAAAGCCAAGCAAGGAGGTTGGTTGAATGGTGGCGGACGAGACACGCAAACTGAGACGTGTTATTACAGGACAGAAGCTTAGAGGTTTGAAGCGAAATTAGAAAAGTTTTTAAACTGAGAGAAAGTAGTGAAATCCCTTTCACCAAAAGGCTAAGCAACTACAACATTAGAGCAGCAACAAGGAAAACAACTTGTGCGATGTCTTGGCTTTAGCTTTAGCGGTTTCCGAAGCTATTGAAAATCAAGTACAGTAAATTAAAAAAAAATGTTAATGCGGTATGAATTGAAACACGAGAACACACAGATTACCCAAAAGCTACTAAACGCCGTGGAAATGTTTCTTTGGCTAAATAACTTCATATTTGCCAGATATTTGCAAAAAAACCTAACCTAGAATCTATTTAGAACAGAATTCTGCTTAAAGTCGCTTCCATTAATAAAGACAACATTTAAATATTTCTTAACGGCGGATTTGAACAAACAACTTACCAGACTGAGCCAAGCTCGGGCTTAATCTCTGTCTGTGCGTCTGTCTGTGTCAAAACATACAAAGCACGAAATATCAGCTGGAGTGTAAAATGGTTCTACCGAATTTTTAGCCCGAATTAAATTTAATTAATCCAAATGGATCTGCACCTGCAACGGTAATGCGGTTAGGTTGGGAAATGAATCATGCCTATAAACTTAACAAAACACCAAATAAATTGTACTGAGTTTGAGAACATCCTTTGGCCGATTAAAATTCAACTTCGAAAGTTCGCATAAAACGATTGTGGAATTGTTCCACATGGAACGATCATAAAACAAGATAGAGTCGAGCTGATTTCGGTACTCCTCGAACGTTTGTCTCATATTTGTTTTTTTTTAAACAAGATGCGACCAGAAGAATGACTTTTGAAAGCAACTACTTTCCTTACATAAATAATACTTTTTTCAAATTAGTAACATAAGTACTAAGTTTTCATATCGGATGGGGTTGATTGAAACTGGATTACACGAGAAGTAAATGTATAGAGTTGACAAAAATACACTTTGGATGAAGTCGGAGTAAAGTCGTAAATTACACAGGAGAGTGAAAGTGGACAGAGGAGTTGAGGAAGAAGAAACGAGGCCTATAATTACGAGGATCGGGTTGGATGTTTACTTACAGACAGATTAGTGCTGACTGCTGAGTCAAAGAAAAGTGTTGGTAAGCCAACACCCCACGTCTCATTTAGTGGGATTTTCTAATTAACTCCTTGGTTTGGATTTGGAGGCAGACCTGTATCGACCACGAAAGATGAAGAGATTTCTGATTTTGGCTTCGTGCTGGCTCGCTTCCCTGGGATTGGGAATTGGAAGGAGAGTCTAATTTGTCTCACTTTCTCCGCCTGTGCGTCAGTGTGCGGAGAAAGTGTTCAAGTGAAAGTTGAGAAGACGTTTCTGTCAGAAACACGGGACTGGGTCGTGTATCATGTATCATCCACACTCCCTTCACCTCCAGTGTCAATTCCAAGTCATCACGCCGCAAAATAAATTACCTGACAACTTCCTTCGATTAATCAGCCACAGGGAATGAGCCGAAACAAAAAAAACTTTCTCCATTTATATTTATGGTCCGCACAAGACTTCGGCTCACACTCGGAATCTGCACACACGGGGCTTATTAGCTCCGTCTCAGTTACCACTTTTATAATGCAGCTCAATAAGCTTCCCATTCACACATGAGAAGCTCAAACAAAAAACATTATTTTTTTCCTTAACCTTAATCCTGAATGATTAACTTCCTCCACACGCTGCAAATGAGTATTGCATCCAAGGCAAATGGTTTACCGTTGCAAACCGAAGCACTAACATCGGAAACCGGTGGATGGATAGGACGGATGAGAAAGAAAATATCATCTTCCAGCTATAAGCATTCTGGAAAGCAACACCAACTTCCGCTAAGTTCGATCAAATTCTCTGTCTGATTGTGGATCTAAAGCGAGAGTGGAAATAAACAAATATTAACTGGAAAATCAGAGTCAAATTATGCTAATTAGCAGAATATTTACAGATTTGCGTGACATTATTTTCTAAATTAATACTTGGCTATTTCCACTTCGAGTTAAATGAATACAATCATAGAATAATTACCTGATTGAACTTAGCGGAGGTTGGTGTTGTCCTTGTCGCCAGATGTCAAACTGTGATTTGATTTTTATTGCTCATGAGTCATAATTAACGTAATCCTAAGAGAGTCCCATCAGAAAGAGCATGTGTCCCAATTAAAATGCTAATAGTATTTTTGGGCTTTTTGCATTTAATTCTTTCAAATTTAGCGGTACAGCACACAGATAAAGCACATGGCAGAATCTTTTTTGAAACAATTTCAATTTTTATTTATTTATAGTGACATCTTTCGACCGCTTTATGTACGTTTGTTGATCCAGTCACGTGACATACCTGTTTTTGTTGTACCGCGAAATTCGAAAAATTCGCATTCTAATTGGGACTCTCTGTATGAAGGGGCTGCACTGAAAGTCTGTCGAACAGGTCGAATATAATTATTGCTAGTTAGGAATTTTCACCGAATGCCGAAATGACATTGATATGTCTATGACATCAAATCAGATATTCCGGCTAGTAAGCGCTAAACTCCGCTGTAGTGAATTGGTGACGTCAAAGAATCTCGGGAGGCATTTTTGTATCATGAACAATTTGAATTCATGAACATGCCACTCGCCGTAGTCCAACTAATCCTGTGATGCTTTTTGATTCCTTCCACTAAGATCCGCCACAGTCAAACGGCACTGTTCTCCATGAGTGGTTACCACATACCACATGTACCAAATATTAAAATTCGAACTTTGATACCTACGCGATTAAACAGAAAGAGCGATACAAGTTTTCAATTGATAGTTTAAGTCATCCTAATTTCATTTATGGAACAGACTTGTTCTGAGGTTCCACTGGAAATCTGCCAGCATCTTGCTTCCAGCCGAAGATAGACTTGATGTAGGATCCGCGATCCGCATACGAAATTGTCACGTCCGATACTGGAAAATTGGAGTTCTTAGTTTACAATTTCAAGAGAGAATTTGAATAAATGGATGAATTGAAGAAAACTCATCATAATTTGAATTAATTTACTTTGATTTATTCATTTAATAATACTAATACACCTAGCATTATCTTGCATAGACATTAATATACCTACCTACTTGCATACATCATATTATACATTGGAGTTACGGAATCCGAGAAAAAGCCATCGGTATTTGGTGTCAACTGTTGGAAATATCACAAATCTGCATATAAGTATAATGTGTGAGAGTCAATCACACTGAATTGTTTCAGTACGTGTTTAAAAGTTTAAATTAGGTACTCGTAAGCACTATGTATTTCGGCAGCCGGGGTTTCGGGCACCCTCTGTGTGAGCCACACTTAACATTTATTAGTTTTATCCCAAGTATTCACCAACTTCTTGTAATTGTAGGTTTAAAATAAAACCTTTCGACGTAAACTCTATTGCACTTGTAGTACATAGAATTCTTGAATGCCGAAATTAATATTGCACTGCTCCTTAAGAAAATTGTAAACACGGAAAATACTTCATTTTGTGGATTGGAAGCTTAGGCTAATCAACTTACATTATTTTATGTACATACCTTCTTTGTAGTACAATACGATACATATACTTCAGGCACTGCAACACATCAGCATTTATGGTACTTTGAAGTTCCCATTTCACATATTGCATGTGATTATCCATTTTCGCACTCGTATTAGTATTCTTATTTTAATCATTTATCATCAATTCATGGACCAAATCACAAAGCGAGAGAGCTCCATTTGCATATTTATACGTAAGTACGAGGACGTTGGATTACTCATCAGTCTCAATCAATTTTTGTATTCATTTAAACGGAGGCCTTCGGAACTACGGTCCGAATTAGAGAGTTCTCTTATGAACTTGGATAATCTTGCTCTATTCATTGGACTGGGCGTTATACAAATATAAAAGTTACATAATCAAACTTATACAAACATCCTGACTGACCTCAACATGGCAATTGCAATCATCATCAGTCGGGTTCATATTTTTTAAAAGCTAGACTCGACGTTCCATTGGAAGACGTCCTAGTCACACGGACTCCAATTCATTTTCTCAAAGGTAAAAGATCCGCTATACGGCTATCACGCTCCTTATTAACATGTTCGACTGGGGATTCGGAATCCTTCTTGAGACCATCAACACAGTCATCCAATTTATCCAATTCCTTACGAATATAATCGGCTAAGCGTTCCGGAAAATCCACGACTCCATCGTAACCTGCAGTCGAAACGTAAAAATATTGCTAATGGGTTTCAACATGAAGCGAAACAGGATGTATTTTACAGGACTGTGGAGGGCTTCATACCTGGAAAGACGTTAACATCGATAATGGCATATCTTCCGGTTGTTGGTTCCAGAACAACATCTACACCGAAAAGCCCCACTTTGAGCTTTCTATAAACTCCTTTGGCAATATTCTTCAGCACTATGGGACAAGGCTTCTGACTATTTTCTCTTCCGCTTTGATCCTGTAGCGTCAATTCATTGCATGTTGCCGGCTTCGAAACTTCGTCACTATGGAAGTGAATTGCCTCTGCATCTGAAACGAGATTCAACAAAATCAGAATAGCTATTCCTCCTTTCTAGTGCTCTCCAAGGCCTAAAGCCCGGCCCGTAGCGTATGAAATTGCGTATTGCGTGTTGCGATTGGATTCATCGGTTCAAAAAAAACACCGCAAAAAGCCAAAAGTGAGTTTTACCTTCAGATGGGTATAGGTTTTTGATGGAAGGCCTAACTACCATGAAGCTTTCCTCCCCAATAGCAAATAGTTTATATAGGACGGCATTGTGATTCACAAAACTCTGAACAACACACGGAAAGTTACACTGCGAAAGGCCTTTCTCATTGAAAACCAAGGTCATCTGGAAGTACACACAACGAATATCGAGTTGTAGGGATAAAATCCATATCATATGTAGATTAGCACCTATTTCTATTTGTTAAAGGCATTACTATTACCTCATGGGCGGAGCTACTTCCATGAGCTATGATTGGCTTGCAAACTGTTAAAGGAACAACACAGTGTACAAAGTTTAGATACACAGCACACTCAAGGGTTATTACAATTATACTGGCTAATGGATAACACATAAGTATTCCATTATGCTGTTACCAAGAGGAAATTCCACTTTTGCAGTATGAAGACGGCTCACATTGTCTTTCAGCTTATCGGATTCTAGAACAACAAACGGCGGGACAAAAACAGTCTCTGCAAAAAAATTATCAAAACAATGAGTTGTCTTATCATAGTCTTGATGGGTTTAAATGTTCAGAGGAGCTTTCACCTGTGGTTTCAAAATCACAATCCTGAATTAAGCTGTATGTTTTGAATCTATCAATCATCGTCCGAATTGTGTCAATTGAATCAATCATGGCCACTCTTGGATTCAATCTTAAAAAGTCCTCAAATCTAGAGAGCAAAGTTTGAGCCTGCAAAGCGCAAGTGAGAATAGATTTAAGACTTTTTATAATTAGAATTAGAAGTAATGCAACGTGAAAAAGTTCGTGGAACCTCAATGTTTAAATATACGAGTATAATTATGTGCATACAATTAAGTGCTATGTTGATTTAATAAGTTTCCAGTATACTGATTGTACCTCTGCATTTCCTTGATCGGCCCGTGCAATCACATCAGTAAGTTTGTGTAAAAATCCATGAAATGTGCCTTGGCTGCTCAGGGATGTTGTGAGATCTATCTATTCAAATCAAATATCATTGAAAATCATCAATTGCAATTATTTGAGGTAATCAGCAAATTCGCAAACAATTGTTTTCTGAAATGATTACCTTCACAGCTTCTATATTCCGATCTCTACATGTGTCGGTTTTGAGAAAAAGGATAAGAAAGCACTTTTATTGACGTTAATTAAATTAACATTGTGATTTGAAGTGGTACGCCATCAAGTGGCCATAATCATTTGGGTGCAGGAGCGAGCAGGTACAATTCTATTCGCGCAGAAAGTATGAAACATTTTGCACATGCACACTGGTATCCGATCCAATCAAAGTTAAAAAATGCTTCAGAGTGCTGTGATTTATTTCATCGTTCATCGAATGCATCAGGAATAACAGTTCAAATATCTCACTTGAAATTAGAGGACAATATGTTCTATTCCGCCTCCGCTGCAACCTAATGTACCTGCGCCCCGCGCCTAAATGTGCGATGACACCCAAATGACTGTACCCATTCCACATCATTTGAATCTGATATACGTTAGACGTTTGGAAACCATACCGAAGTGCTTCTTCTATGTCTGATAGAGACAACTTTTTTGATTTCTTTTCGCTGATCCAGTATCCAATTCGCTTGGGCGAAGGCGTGTCCATCTTTAACCGGTTGGCAATAAATTTTTTGTGTGGATGGGTTTCTTTCTCGTTCAGCTTCAAAACTTAGGACTTATAACGCACGACGGAAGACTGATTGGCGACGGGCAGAGAAATGGTATGGTATAAGTGCAGACAAGCTAAGGTCCAATCTACGATACAAGATACAAACAAATTAAAACCAAGCTTAACTTAGTTTAAATCACGAAATTTTCAGCGTTATAATCAAACACCTTGTTTGAACCAATACGCAAACACAATAGGGAATATTTACTTAAATCAGAAATGGCTAGCTCTGAATACCACACAGCACCGTCCGCGAACGCTTAATTGATGAATAGCACAAAAATTGTAACGATTCCTAGCGGCCGGTGAAAACTATGTAGATTCCAATATGACACATGAATTACAACAATTGGTTGAATAAGTTTCGCGTTCGCCTGAAGACGCTGCTATGCCGCTATGCTCCATGCTGGATGCTGGTCGAACCTCCAAATACATGCAATTAAATATACATAAAATGAAAAAAAGGTAAACTTACCTGACTTGCCTCTGGCGTGAATGGGGATTAACACTGCTCAGCATTATAAACATACGGCATTATCAAATACAGCCACACAATTAGATACTAATAAATAACCACACGTTGTTGGTTGTAAATAGGTAAGAACGTCAAATGTAGGTAGAAAATATATTGACAATTGGTGACAAGCCTGCAGTGCAACGTTATGTTTAAATATTAAATATGTATAGTATGGTGTTGGTGGTGGTAGTAGTGGTATGGTGCGGCTTCATTCATGGCGTTTATTGTGTTGTGGTATTAACATAATTAGTATTTCCAGCACCAAATCCCAATACGAATTGCACAGCAGTTTGAAAAGTCCGCGTGTATTTGAGAATTTTTTATGTAATGTTGAGTTTGAGATGCTCTCTGCGTTCGCATGTTAAAATCCTATGTACCTCTTCTCTCTCTCCGCTGCTCTCTCCTACTTGCTACAAATCACAACAGAAGAACTAAATCGAAACCGGAAATCCGCATTCTTCTATTCTATTATTCCAAAATAATTGTTAATACCAATAATCGAAATTGCCGTAAGATTTGAATTTGAAGGTCATGTTTGCAGATTCAGAAAATTGACTTTCGCAATGACATAACTATTACGTAACTGCGCTGCAAACGGAAACTGAAGCTGCAATTCGAAATTACTGGAATAGCTTTCTTTCTGGACAATATGTACATTTTTACCTTGATGATGTAGAACTTTCTGTTTTACGAGAATTATTTAATGCTACTGCAAGAATAAAACAAGTAAAAGGTCCCGCAAACGATTTCTACTACTTGCTACGTCCGGCTCCGGCTCCAAATTCCAGTGTCATGTTATATCGTAAAACAGTAAAAGTCATTGACGTGTTCCAGAAACTGATGATATTTCATCTCTATCTAGTCTAATGTAAGTGAATTCGGTATTTGTTCGCGTAACTTAGAATGTAATGAAATCAGTGTAATTTGAAATTGATAATTTGATAAATATATTTCAATTTGAAGTACTCACCCGTTTTTTCTTCTGAATTCTGAACGAATAAAAGATCCGTCCTTGTATTTTGTCTAATGCAAATGTAAAACGGGAACGAAAAAGTATTTTTTTAGTAATATTTGTTCCTTCCTTGCCTTGCCGATTGATTTACAGATCTGGGCGTAAGCGTGACCAGGACGAGAACCAGCGGCACCAAAGCTGCTGCTTGACGATGAGTACCTAACCTACCTGTTTTGGCCGAGAACCCTAACTTCACAAGTCTTTACAACCTCAGTGGGTTAGTACAGGAACTGTCTCTCCCTG
>JAQFXZ010001649.1:0-11426 GCA_034694025.1 Ceratophysella scotica | reverse complement strand
AAGTTGGGCGAATGAAGGGAATGAAAATTCAATTCAGTACACACATCAGTGCTAAGCACTGATTCGTGGGCCCGCTATCACTCTATATTATGAGCAGTTGCTGTGTGAAACTCTGTCACACAACAACTTTGTAAACACGGCTACTAGTGCGGCAAAGTCGATGTCATGGCAACTTAATCTACAATCCACAATAAAATAACTTATAATTAGCAGTTGCTGTATGCATGCACGTATGACATAGGTGGGCGGAGATATAGTAGGGTGGGCGACAGCTGGGCGGCGGTAATAGGGTGGGCGAAAGTTGGGTGGGGACAATAGTGTGGGCGAATGTTGGTCGGGACATGAAGGGAATGAAAATTCAATGCAATACACAGATCAGTGCTGAGCACTGATTAGTGGGCAGCTAGTCTGAAATATGTAAGAGTTTCTTGGCATTTTTCATGACTAGACAAATTGGCATTCAACTAAAAGAGATAGTTTCATGTAACAGCCTAAAGATGCTCAGACTATTCACATAGAAATTGAACACAAACCAGGTTTCTCACATTCAAACCTTCGAAATTAACAAAACAAAACATCCCAACAAATTCTGACTGCCTGTGACCGGCGTAATTTGCTTAAGAATTAATGTTTAAGAAATGCAGAGTTGATTGATTGGTTTTACACAGAGTTGGACCATCGTTCGATTAAAAAACAAAACAAAAATACTATACCTATACGAGTTTGTAAATCAGAATAGACGCAGATCCTCATCGCAGATTGTCAATGTGAAATAAGATTGCTGATACGAACTCTGCTCACCTTCTAGAAATGTCTGCTCCATGTGATAAAATTAGACTTCCAGCCGTACACCGTATGAAACAAGTTGTTGGCAGCATATGCAAGAGGTGTAAATCCTTTCAAATGGACAATGTCCACGTTAGCTTTAGCTTCCAGACACTTCCAGAAGATATTCCACACACTTGGCACGCTTTGTATTACAAGTATCACAATGGAAACCTGTATCAAAGAACAATCCAATTGGCTTCAATCCATTCATCATATCTCTGGCATTGTTCTTCTGATCTATTCAGGTTCAAGATAGACTCTGGACTTTTCAGGATCTGCTTACCTTCGTTTACAACCCAATGTAGTGCTGATTTACCAAAGCGGTCTGAAACGTCTGGACTGGCTCCTGCCAACAGGAGAAGCCGAATGGATGTTGCATCACACCGCTCTCCGGCAATGTGTAGCGCAGTGAAGAAGCCTTTGTTATCCTGCTTGTCCAGAACGTCCAAAACGTCTTCATGTTGGAGAAGGTCCTGCACATGGTCTCTTTTCCCTTGCAACACTGTTGGAATTAAATGTTCCAGTATGTCAAGCCTCCCTTAGTCCAGCGTTCCCGACAGTCTCTGTTCCGCTCGATTGGTGGACGCCGGGCGTAGATTCATTTGAATCCGCTCGTACATTGCCATACTATTTAGCCACTCGGCCAACCGACTCTCAATTACTGTCGGCAACTCACAAGTCACACAAGCGCACACAATCACTCAAAGCTTAAAAGCCTAACGGATTTACCAGGAACCAGGCACAACTGAGCAGTACAGGAGCCGGGTAATCACTTATAACTGAACTTTAGGAATTGAGGTCAGAGTTACGCTGGGAAGAATTCATGTTGGTTGTAGTGTAGTTTTCGATATGCCTGTACTCTACACATATATTAGCTACGTGAGATATGCGTTTATAGTACACAACAGAAGTCTGGTCATCTCTGTTATCTTCATGGTTTGGTAAAATATCTAGAGAAGAACAGTATACTACTGTGGTAGTAGGTTAGGTACAGCTTCTGTTTATTTCGTTTATCAGGAATCAGGAAATATATGAACCATGAGCCAAACCGAAACGACCGTTAACTTATTTTAGGTAGTCTGCAAATGTGCTCGTCTGCATGCTTATACGCCTTTTTCACGCGAGAAGAACTAACAGAGTAAAAACATTGAATTCAGAACTGGTCTCTGTTGAGGTCAGAAACTGCGAGTGGAATTGTATAAAACTATTCTATTGCATAAATGAAAATGTGTATGTCAATTCCAATAATTTCTTTTATGTTCAACGCAAATTGTTAAATACACGTTTCCGTAGCATATGTGTACAGTAGATGCCTTCAGGGAAATATAACAATAGAGAATTCAAGCAAAAGTATCAGTCTCAACCGGCAACCATGAAGAATCTTCTTCTCATCATCAGTTTTGGACTATTTCTGCAAGGTAAGGTCACTTTGACTTGATCACAGTCCCACTTCCGGATCCAAAATTGAAATCGAAGATCCAGCTCATGAGAGTCATGAGTATGGCCCGGTTTGCATATTTTTGCATGTTTATCTGGAGGGCGCTGGACATCTCATACTCCGGATCTCCATGGATCATGTCAGTGTGACCCAAAATACCCGTTTTTATTTTGCATATTTTTGCATATTTAGGGATTTTACGGCATAAATGCATATTTCGTAGTTTTAGGCATATATTTGCATATTTTTGTGCTTATATGCTAGAAGTTGACAAAAAATGCTCAAAATTTCGCACGCGCGCTATTCTTTCGGCATTTTTGCGTGTTTTACGAAGAGAACACCGAAAATTTTGCATTGGATGACCACGGCTCTTGTCAGTGCGAGCCATAATATTTCTGGCCTTTATTTTACATATTCTGTCATATTTTAAGTATTTTACAGCACATTTGCATATTTTGTTTTTTTTTTCAGCATATTTTTGCCAAAATATGACTAAGATTGCTTAGACTAATGTGTTTATATGCATTATTAAGGCATATATTAAGGTTTCAGTGCATATATGCGGATATTTCAGAGTTTTTAGTGCACAAATATGCGCATATTTTGAGGGTTTCTCTGTGCATATAGGCCGGGCCGCTTGACTTGAATCCGACAAGCGCTCATAGCAAGCCAATGTATTGGCATGGGCGGACCTTGCTCTCGTATTTCCTTTGTCATTTATAAACAACTCAATGAATTAAGATAATTTTTGTTGCATTTTGAAGCCTATGAAATTTCCCATTAATCGCTTGGAATATGCTGCCGCTAAGGGGCCGCGCGGCTGAAGTAGAGCGAGCGAAAGAATCGATTCGACCTATTCATTCTCTCATGCTAAGCCCATTGCTTCTCAACACACAGAGCATACGGGAGGATCTGGAAATTTAATGCATTTCTACGGGCGCGCTACTTGCGCCGCGCTACATCTTAGCGTCATCATATTCTAAGTGACTAATAGGAAATTTCATAAGCTTCAAAATGCAGCAAGAAATATCCTAATTCATTGAGTCGTTTAGAAATGACAAAGGAAATACGAGAGCTAAGTCGCCCATGCTAATGCAATAGCTTGCTATGAGCGCTTGTCGGATTCAAGTCAAGCGGCCGGGCCTTAGTCATGATCATGAGGGTTGATGTTAATAGTCTAAGCACTGAATTAAGGTTGCTTAGTCATTAAAATCCGGCTGATATTTTACACAAGAGTGTTTAATGTTCGTCGAGTTCCTGACACTTCCAATTGATGGAAGAGAAATTCTCGTTCCATTCATACGAGCAGGTAATACCTAGGAACACTTTACAATTTGTAATTCAAAACAGTGGAAAAGTTGAATAAGGAAATAAATGAAATATATGAAAATAACGTAAATAACGCCTAAATGATTCTGTGTAGTTTGGCCCACAAACTTACTTGGTAGAATTCAAATTACCTGTACAATAAACAATAATCACATATCATTTTAAACTCATCTCTGCTACCATATCACTTACTCTCCTCCATTCCTTGGTAATATTATTGAACTCGAAAAGCACGAAGACCACCACCGCACTGTCCATTGCCACAGAGCCATAAGAAATCCTTACTTTTTTCCTTTTGTCTAGAGTGTGTCAAGTATTTTTTTCCCTCAAACAACAAAAAAAACTCACGAGAAAAGGGTTGACTTCTGACAATGACAGCTCGAAGGATTGGCCGGTTCTATTTACGTCTTTTTAAAAAAATAAAAACACAAGCTAAGAGTGCAGTATTACCAGAACTCATTGTCAGATTGTAGTCTAGAAGTCATTGATTCAATGCCTGAGCCTGAGCTAGAGGAGCAGTCTTTATTTTATTATTGGATGTTTGTTGGCTACTGGGCTCTTCGGTTTGGGTGACATCCGAATTAACTTCTAAGGCAGAAAATATATCTTTAGCTCTTAACCATTTAGGTACGCTTTGAGCTAATCTCGTTCCTGACCTGCGGCGTCAGGATGGGTATTTCAGATTCTAAAAAAGTTACAGACAGCTAGATCATTCCATTCTTTAGTGCTGTTCTTACCTGCCTTGGTTTAGTCTTAATTCTTTGTTGTAGAAAAATGTATACGATAAGTTGAGCACTTAAACTCGAGTTAGTTGAGAACAGGTAGGATGTGTTTCGGCGAGCAGAACCAAGTTCAGCTCAGATTACCTCGGAAAATGGTTCATGAAATGTGTTTTACGAGCCGATTACGAAAAGAGAGACACGGAGAAAAATGAGTTTTCTGACTTTTTATTTTAGCTTGACAATTTTATTTCCTTACAAGCTTTTTCTGAGCTGGTCGTACTTTGCATTCGAGTCAAGGTCAAGCCTAGCGTCCAAACAACTCAGTACCTACTCCTAAGATTCAAAGTCAAGTTTTCTATCGAACGCCTGCGCCTGACTCTGTCGGGCACAAGCACAACCCAAATTACGTCAGAAGCATCCACAACAACCACAAGTTTTTCAGGTTCCAGTGTTGGGCATTGGACATGACCGCCCGGCCATGCAAATTCTCGGAATGGAAAACACTTCCCGCAAATAAATCGTCTTCTTCTTGGACCCTCGACCTCTTCATCACACAAGAAACTCTTCCGGCATCCTGTCCCAATGAACACTAACTACACTCGTCCCATATCTTCCAGCAACAATACCAGCAAATGCCTTTCAGATCAATTCCAAAGTCAAGGTATGCAAAGGTCGTCTGGGTCCAAAGGTCGTGCTTAATGAAGAGTTAACAATACTTTCGTTCCGCTCCAAGTCGCAATCGCAAGGGCAACAGCCCTCGGAGGGGTGAAAATCATTTATGCTTTACTGATAATTCTGATTGCGGTGAAGCTCTCTATCATCGAATTAGTTTATTTGAATGCAAATTGAATGACTTCCGTGCCAATTTGACCCAATATTACCGAGTTTTGTAGCGAAAATGTACGGGACAAAAATCTTCAAAAAATCATTTTCATATGAATGAAGTGCTTTCTTCCAATGAACTTAAGTTTAATTGATACTACTATCCTGGTCTATACTGCATGTTGTACATAACTCCGTGCACAAGTGACTGGTTCAAAAGTCAAAAAAAATTTTTTGTCGACTTTGAGATTTAACAAAAAACAGAAAGCAGGGCTATACTTTTGTACTATAGTGGGATTCGTAGTACTAGTACTTAGTACTACAAAATACAATACTAACATTGGCCAATTACAAGCATCCTCTAAAAAAATTTTTTTTGGGCGCCATTTTTTTCATAATTTTTTTGCAACCCTAGAGGCGAAAATCTGGACCGGAGAAGAGCTTTAGTTAATCTAGAGGATCTCCATAACAAGCTCTAAAAGTTTCATGCAAATCGGCTCTGGGCCCAAAATCCTTCAAAATCCAAACGTGAAAATCGAGCTTCCCGGAAGGTCCTTTCTAAATGAAAAATACGCCTTGCTCTAACATGTATATGTATTGGGCCCCAATATTTCAAACAATTAGCAAATCTAAGACCTATTTAATTGAGAAATGAATTTCCAGCACTAGAAGCGCTTCATGTTTGTAGTAGTAGTAGTAGGTTTGGGGTTTGGAATGATCGGCTCCGGCGTGTGACCTTAGTGTGGGCATTGCTTTAGTATTGTGAACTGATGACAGTTTTGGTGTCGTGTCATGTGTCATACATCAAAAGGAACCGTAATGTAATTACTGATTGCTTCCTGTACTGAAATGATTCAGTTTCAAGTAGTTTCAACAAAATCTTGTCTCTTGATGAATAATATTAGTACAATGGCATTTAAATTGTGTCTATTGTAGTAAGGTGATGTGTGTAGTGGTTAGTTAAGTTGCTGGTTTAAGTATTCCTTATGCATTTCTGGTCTGTAGACCTTTGTGTAAACATACAATAATTTAGAGCTAAATAAAATGTGTTTCCTCATCTAAATCTTTAGTGAAATTGTTTTGATTCTTTCTACAGTGGTCACCAGTTTCCAAGTATAAGTGGGGCTGTGTGTGTTTATATCATTTTGTGGAAGAGATTAGATGGTTTGGTTCTTACGCAGTATTCAAGATTATAGAAGTTTCTGTCAATGATAATGTCAACAGCAGCTGTCATTCATTAGAAGTTAGCATGTAAATAATCATCATTTGCCTCTCAGAGTCCAACTTAATGAGTAACACGCACTTTGGTTGACCTCTGCTGATAAGCATTGAAGCGTTGGGCGTGAAGCTCGGCATGGTTAGGACATTACCAAATACCAAAGGTTATGTTATCGATGGATGTACAAGTATAACTAAGTTGTGACTTCTTACAGTTGAGTAAATTAAAAGTTGAAGATATTTTATTATATCGAGACAAGATTCACATCCACCTGGTGCTAATAACCAAATATACAACTTTTTTTTGAGTATTTTAAGATTTCAATTGAATGCATATTTGCATATTTTGACGTTTTTTTCATATGTTTGTGCATGTTTTGAAGTTTTGAAGCATTATTTTGCACTTTTACTACCTACTCTGAAAATTTTTGAAGTTGATTTTTCTATTTCATTCGTTTTCTATTCACAACTTATTCCAGGCTCTAAGGTTTTGGTATTATCTTGTTTTAGAATTTGTCGCGATTTGCTTTCAATGTAATTTTTTAAGTTTTTTGAATGGATTTTATAACTAATGTCTACTTTTTTGAAATTCAAATGTGTATTTTTGCATTAAAAATTGTATTTTTGTTTCATATTTTAGCACTTACATATTTTGAATTTTTGCTGCATCGTTTAGTGCATATTTCGATCCCTTTTTAGTGCATTGAGTTTTTCCAAAAAAAAAACAATCGAATTTTTGGAATTGGGAATTGGATTTGTCGAACCTGAGTTCAGGGCTGGGTAAAATCAATTAAAAAATTATTATCAAAATCATTGATCAAATTCACCGAAAATTTGTCTTCAAAATCCCTAAATCCAAATCAGCAAATCAAAATTAACGATATTTTTTATTTTAAATCGCGATTTTGAAATTAAAGCGTCATTTAAATTCGCCAATTTAGCTGAAAATTTTTATTTTCCAGATTAAAGTAGATACTTTTACAAAATAAAAATAAAAAATCAGTTCATTTCTTCAAAGCAAAATCTGAAAATAAAAATTAGGATTACCGAAATCATGATTACCTATTTAATGTATGATTTTCAAAATCAAATGATTTTACCCAGCCCTGAGTTGGAATTGGAAGCAAGCAATCATATCGGAACGCAGTTTCACGCAGCTCCAGCAGAAAAAGGTTCAAAACCGGACAGAAATACACAAATACTGGGT
Organism: Ceratophysella scotica; assembly: GCA_034694025.1. Lineage (NCBI taxonomy): Eukaryota > Metazoa > Arthropoda > Collembola > Poduromorpha > Hypogastruridae > Ceratophysella > Ceratophysella scotica. The sequence goes on along the minus strand of JAQFXZ010001649.1, from coordinate 3,862 downwards.
TGGTTGGGTATTGGGTAATATATAAGATCAGCAGCATTATATTAATCTTATCAATGTTGTCCAAGTCCAAGTTCAAGGGTCGTAAGGATTTCTCGACTCATCCTCATCCTTCACTTCAATAAGCAAACAAACATGATTCAAATAAGATATTGTCTTAAGATGTGTTGGGCTAGAAATTTCAATGTGAAAATGAACGGAACGAAATTATCGTTGATGGCATTATAGCTTGATCCTTGATCCTTGATCCTCGGACTTAGACATCTGGTAACCACTTGCTCTTTAACTTTAAAATCCCGTTCAATTTCATAATTTCGTCAAATTTTTATTTCATTGAATTTTCCAGAATATTTTTTTTCTTTAAGCTTGTTCCAAAACCGAAAAGAAATTCTAAACATGCATGAACCAGAAAGATATGAAGAGAACAAGTCAGCTGCAGCAAAAACCAACGACGAATTTGTTCCTTATCTACTCAAGCGAATGAGCGGCTGGAAATACAGTGAAACAATTCTGGATTATGAGTGCGAAGCAGGAACTGTTGTCAACAAAACTTTCTGCCATTGGCTGCAACACATAATTCCCAAATATACGCCGTGGATATTTCCTCGGAAATGCTGAAACATGCAAAACTGAATTTTCCTCATCCTCTTATCAAGGATGTCCAGGGATATTCAAGCCAATGACTTACATTTGGTCGGGATGAGGTTCGACAGGATTTTCTCAATTATCGTGCTTCATTTCAGCCGGGATTACAGGTTTGGTTATGAGTTATGAGTTAAAAAAAAAAGGCTTTTAATTTTTGCGTCAACAAAAAAATAGAAAAGTCAGGCCAATTTTTTAAATGTCCATCCTAATCACGTTAGCGCACGCTTAAACCAAAATAATGAAAAACTGCGTGTTGTTTGTAAGTCTTTGAGCTGAGCCCGTTTAGGAAAACCTAACTTAACTTGACAGAAATGTATCTGAAGAAATAACTTGGGAAATTAGCCGGTTTTGAAACTGTGAGCCGGTTTTTAGACACCCTCGCACACCCTCTACGGCACAGTACTGATGGAGCTGCGCGGCAGGGCGCCCTGCCGCGCAGCGCTATGATGCGCCAGCGTCACTAAACTTTGTATTTAGGCTGTTCTCATTTGTAACAAGTTGTAAAATTATTTCATCCCAATCCGACTAGTTTCGCTTTTCTCGATATTACCGAGCCGCATTTGGCGCCATGCCGCGCAGCGCTATGATGCGCCAGCGCCAAACTTCGTATTTAATCTTTTCTCATTTGTAACAAGTTGTTTAATTAATTTCATCCTAATCCGACTAGTTCTACTTTTCTCGATATTACCGAGCCGCACTTGGCGCCATGCCAAGTCCGTCGTCGTACGGCTCCTGGGGAGGGCTCAGGGAATATTCCATACCTATTCCAATAAAAACCTATATCGATTTGTAGGAAGTTGAGTGGGTTCAGACATTCCACTCTCGACCTTTCTGTTGTCAGCGTTCTATATAAGTACAAGGGGACGAAATGTAACAATGAATGTTGTACTTTGGTCTCATTGTACTTAAACTATTTTTGGATGAACATTGGTTTTGTTTGTGTAAAAGAATTCCCATGCGACTGTATCGCTGCCCACTGAAACAAAAATCTGACGGCTTTGGCAGACATACAGGAAAGGACATTGCACTGGATGTATAGCGCCGTGGGAATCAGATGGATTTGGCTGAAACTTTGCAGAGTTGTTCCTTTGGTCACTCTGATCAACCTTCAAATGGGCGCAAAGCAGATTCAACTCATACTCTGGCCGTTGAAAATCTTTTGTTAATGAATAAAACAAAAGCGTTGAAATTTGGAATCGAAAATAGTTTAACAAATTAGAGTGTGTTATTCAAATATAAAACGCAAATTGAACTTTAAATGACAAAAGTAATGAAATATGTTTAATTCTGTCAAATCCTTTAAATAGTAAGTCTTCCTTCCGTAGGACGGGCTACCAATAGTACAAAATAATGTAAAATACAATGCATTGATGGTGCAGTTTTAATCATACTAAAGAAAAGTCTTGGAAGAAAGTAAATGAGAACCTGAACATACTAACCTCCACGCTCTTATATTAAACAATTTAGATGCTCATAAACTGTCTTAAAGTGCTTGAGTTTGTGACCATTTTGATGCATATTTCAGAGCTTTCGAACACATTTGCACAGTTTTATGTATTGCAAATTTGTGGGCTTCTTAGAGTTAATGTTTCCATTGTAGCTATTGGTGCAATATATAGGTCAAAATTCCAACAGAGTTAAAATTTTTTGACTGGGTCCATATGCAAGTAAGAATTTGCCAATCAACGGATGTAGTTAGTACAATTATACTAACTAGGTCATGAATGTCCCAGTGGCTCGACCAGCATTTGGAGTCATATGAGTTCCATAGGAACTGCATATTGCATAATGCTACACTACATTCAAGAAGTACCGAAGATTCCAAAATTTAAAATAGTAAATATGAAGTGACCCGGCTTAGGACTTAAGTACATACTAGTGACAATGACATATTCCGGAATAGTTAGTTTGCCTTAAACACACTAACCGCCGTACTGTGGTTCAGCCTCTGAGCCGAAAATTAGAAAGGAGGAATCCCAGCTTAGTTTTTGTTGTTTGGTTGACGGATAGTCCGTCTCAATATACTCTACAGCCTAGTGAAGGAATGGGTATAGGATAATATGGCTAGGTTCCCTATCAAGTTGTTGGGCGATGGCGATGTGTAACAAGAACTCTCCTTCCATGCCAGAAATAAATGCTCATCTAATAAAAACAGATATGATAAGGGTCACCAGTAACCAAAACAAAGCATAAACAGGAAAATCAATTGGGAAAACAGTGCAGCATACGCTATCCATTTTCATGTTATTTCTATTCACGAGCGTTGTTTTAGGGGTCCGGATTGGAATGCACATGGCTCAATAGAGAGTCTCCTTTATATTTTCCTCCTCTACACCTTTCACCGCAATCCACAGCTAATGGAATGCGAGGGTGACAGAAGTGAATGGTCCAAGCTAGACTAGTAGCCCTTGGAATGCACATGGCCCAAGACAGAGTCTCCTTCATATTTTCCTCACCTACACCTTTCACCGCATTCCACAGCTAATGGAATGCGAGGATTGAAAGAAGTGAATGGTCCAAGCTAGACAAGTAGCCCTTGGCATAGACGGGCAACAAAATTTCCCTACTGCCCTACTCCCTACTTTGGAAGTCTAGCCTTACTTCCCTACTTCCCTACTACCTACTTTTGAAGCCCAGCCCTCTTTCCCTACTCCCTACTTTAGAAGCCCAGCCCTCTTTCCCTACTCCCTACTTTAGAAGCCCATCCCTATTTCCCTACTCCCTACATTACAAGCTCAGCCCTATTCCCTACTTCCCTACTCCATACTTCACTATTTCAGTTCCCTATCCCTACTTCCCTACTTCCCTTTTTCAGTTCTCGAGCCCTACTTTACCCTACTTCACTATTTTGATTTCTTCACCTACTCCCATATTTTCCTATATCAAATTATCTTCCTTATTCCCTATTCCGGATTATCCGCCCTACTTCGCTATCACCGAATGAATAGGTGGTTGTTTGTTCGTTGGTTCGGTTGTTTAAATTTAGTTATGAAATTGAATATTGAATTAAAATTAAAGCCAGAATACTAGAGGTTAGAACTCATACAGTAATCATCATAAATCATGAACTGCGAATAAAAATAATTTATTAGACCTGGCTTTCCTAAGCCGAGGGCTTATGTAATCCTCCTGTCTGTCTGTCCGTCTGTTACGCTTTTTTTGTACGTGGCGCAAGTCAGGCATCTCGAGCCAAACGACCAGCAGCGGTTTTGCGCTACAC
>JAQFXZ010001648.1:0-11434 GCA_034694025.1 Ceratophysella scotica | reverse complement strand
CTATGTCGCCACCGTCGTTCTCTCGCATCAGCGCCACAAGCGAGCCCTCCGAAAACAGAGTAATGTAAACAAAAGCACAGGATACTCCTCCCTATTCCAGCATCTGCATTGTATTTTGAGTGATTTCCGTTCTAATTCGTCTTTCTACGTCTCGCGTGACCTTGTGACATTAATTACTAGTATATAATGTCGGTGATAAAACTGACGTGTGACTTTGAGCACATCAGCGGAGCACCATTTTTTTGGAATTCAACGTGAAACGAAAGGTAGCAATTTAAGCAAATCGGGTCATGTACGCCTCGTCGCTGGAGCACTGACAAATCGATTAGTGACATCAAAATACCTACCACAGACATTGCTAACTCGCCAGAATACAGCGTTAAAATTGAGGTATGAATAGCTCACAATTATAACAACATTATTCATTATTTCATACTAGACGATTAGTCAGCTCCGCCTCGTGTGTCGTGCTGCACAAGCAATTTTAACAAACAAATGCACTCATAATATTCAATAATTAATGTATGAATGCTCAACTCTGAATTATTAGTCTTAGTAAGCAATTGGTGTTGTGATTTATGAATTCGGGAAGGGGTACTTCTTTGTTTGACCCGTTCACTATGATCCCGTGACCCCGAGTTCGAACTTGCTTAGGCGCTTGAGGATTAGTTAATTTTACATGTTCACAAACAAAACAAAAAAAGTTCGCAGTTATTTTAGTTTAAGTTATTTTATTGAGTACTGTGTGTGTCAAAAAATGTGATACTTACAATAAAACAAAACATAATTGTGTTCTTTTTTATTCCAGTTGAATTAGGACAGAGGCATTATCAGTGCAAGCTGTACGTGTAAGGCTAGAATTTCTAGCAAATGTTAACATACAGCTGCAACAGTAGGCTCTGTAAACATCTGTAAAACTGCTATGAAAAATAGCTAAAAAATAAAAATAGTCTTCGTTTCTTAGATTAGTGACATTTGGTATTTTTGCTGGAAGAATTGAGAGGAAGATACCAAACATGTTTCCAGACACTGATGTTAATCGCTGAAGTTCAGTACCATCATTTTTGACAGTCGAATCCCAGGAGACACTTTGTGCTAATTAGCGGCAACAAGGCCAATTCGGGAGCCCTCGAGCATAAAAATACTAAGGTTTCGGAAAGGGCAAGGGCATTCGTGTTTTCTAAACCTTATTAAAATAAATACAGCGGCGCGCTTTTTGTTTTGTCTTTGATCAGGATAACTCGATTAATAATACTCAATTGATTGACCTGAAATTTTCAACATAATCTCTTTGAGTCACAAGTAAGGACAAGTTCGAACTTGGGGTCAGTGGGGTCCCGTGGTCATACTCAATGGGGTAACCAAAATTTTTTATGCAGTTCGCCAAAAACGGCCTAGCAACGTAAAAATCAACAACTTCGTCCACAACCTAGTGTGACAACAGTAATTCTTTATAATACTCACCTCTCAAATTTACAACACAAAATTCATACATCATTTATTTGACTTGATTTTGTATTTCGATTTTTAAAATATGTGATTTTGGTCTGGAAAATTCCGATTTTCAGCTGAATCGGCGATTTTATATCACGATTTCATTTAAAAATTATTACAATCCTTTATTCAGGCTTTCACACATTAAAGATTTACAGACAGTAGTAAATAGCAGATTTATAAATTGAATATTTCGTTAAATTCGGCGAATGGAGTGATTGTCGCAAGAACACTGTAATTGATGATACTAAACTCGCATGAAATCGTAGCAGGAGGCGGACCCGGCGAACCGGCTAGTAAATTGTATACAAATAGCATGTTAGCGCGTACTCTATTTACTTTTACTTTCAATTCAAGTTATTGACCAATAGGTTTTCTAGAAATACTACAAATGATCTGGTTCGCATTTATAAAAATGTAGTACGTACTTGGTAGTTTGTAATTAGTAGGTATAAATATCTTAATTCTTTTGTTTAGCAAAGTTCACCCATTTTTCTTTACGTTTTTGTCTCACCAGCCGTTCTTAAAACTATACATATGCAATGGAGAATCCCCTGCTTTGGAAGTAGCAGTGCTGTCGCTGCAGCCGTACACGATACACGCAACACATAGGTCTTGAGATTATTATTGTAATTAACTAGCTTCGATGTAGCAAGTCGAAATTTAATTTTAAATCACTTCAAAGCAAAGCAGAAAGAGTAGGTGCCTTTGCTAAGAGGCATTCACTTCTCTTTTCTCTCTTCTCTTCCCACATCACGCTAAGGCACACTTTCGCCACCAGGTGTGTCCAAGTCTCACGTTCTACCAGCCTATTAGAATTTTGTTTTTGGCTGGGCTGTTTTGTGTTGGTTTTCATGCAAGCATTCGAGAATTTGTTACCTTGGTAATGGTAATCAAATGCAATCGAATTTGCTTTCTTCGTCCGAGCCAGCGGGTACGGGTACCAAAAGTAATACCTGCCCAAGCTACAGATAGTATTAAGTACTACAGGGAAAAGTGGGTAATATAAATGTATATAGACCATTTATATACTGTAATTTTTGTCTAACATGGCATTTTTTATTAATTTACGAAAAAAAAAATCAGAATCTTTGCCTCTGCTCATTTTTTGTCAGTTTATTCCACACTTAGCAGACTTGGACTACCAATGTTTCTGGTAAAAGATTTTCATATCATATATAAAAAATAGCTGGAGTTGAACTCATAAAACTTTGAAAACATTCTTAGAATTGCATTGTTTTAACGAGGGCCCATCAACTGTTAATGCAAAAATGAGAAAAAAAAAATCAAAGAGAAAAAAGTGGTTTGAAAACGACTCAAATTGTAGTAAAATCTGGAACTACGGATAATTTACCCAATTTCTTAAATGTGATAAAAGTTTCAGCCCAGCCCTATTCACTCATTCTTGTCTGTTTTACAGATTTTAAACAAGTTGTAAAAAGTATATAAACCTTCTACTATGAATTTGATACCCCCTATTCTACTGTATTTCTTAACATTTTAAAATTTTGAAAACGAGAGATGATAATACGGAATCCTTATCCTTGAGAAGTGGAAGAATGATAATTTTCAAAAAGCTAAAGCTTTTTGCTTATTCCCAATTCCAAATTCTAAAATTAAAATTCCGTCAAATCGGTTTTCGCCAGCGTGAAGTAATTCGCTATACGGATATGCGTTAATTCTACGAGTAGACGATTTATAAGTTGAGATTTTAGCTCATTCATGCAAATACAACCAAGCATTTTACGATTTACCAATTAAAAGCTCATAAGTTAATTTTAGTTGCAGTCGCATACTTTTAATCAAGTTGAAGTTAATTTAACGCAGATGCTAGTACGACCTACGACCTGAGTTTAAAATGTGAAAACTTGAATAATGCTTGTTGCTTTGCGCTCTTAATCCAAGCTCCATAGTTTAACCACGAATACCAGGTATCATCAAATAATTAGCATGAGTGGAAGTTCCATGCAATTAAACTAAACCCTGTAAATAATTTTCTGAAATGACCAAATTTTGTTAAGTTTACTGCACAAATTGTCTATAAATTGATTTGCGCAGTAATGACCTTCCAGAATGTATGCAAAATAAAGTAAACAATTGCGCATATATGTCGAACCAATCGTTTTCCAAAGATTTGAGTTTATTGCCTATTCGAATCTATGTGTACACCCACCGATACATATTCGTTTACTACAAATTTAGTTATCTGTTCATCTACTGACAGAAAGTGAAGATAGGATTATGATTATTTCGTATCTTGAATAAGGCAGTGCTTCAGTGTATTGTATACAGGCATTCTTCAATGTTGCGTGATTGAAGTCGTAGTTAATTACCAGAACAGTCAATATTGAGCATCCGGAAGACGGAGAATCCGAGGAGCATCCCGATCAGAATTGTCATTGGTTGAATTGAGGAAGATCGACAGAGCAACTGAAACTTGGTTTTGTAGTAACGGCACTTTCCACTCGCACAGCTTTGATGATAAGGTTTTCCAATATCTGACTTAAGAATGTCTTCAAATGCTTGATGGCCAGCTTCAATCTGCTCACTTGAAAGTTTCGCTTCCACAAGTTTCTTCTGATTTTCGAACCGCTCTCCTTTTTCCTCAGCCGCTCCAGATCCACACTGAAACCCATCCGGAATTTTTTTCCCTCCCTTCTCCATTCCTTTGGTGTCATTGGCGATGGTCATTTCCATATCTCCAGCAGCATTGCGTTTTTCCAAAATCATACTGCGTCTTTGTCTCAACTTCATCAAGGACTCAGGTTGGAGAACTGGATCCGAGTTGACCTCCACGGATGGGCCTTCCTTGACCTCACTTCCGCTTGGAGCTCCTTGCACATTCCAAATGACCACTAGCGCAAGGATCAGAACAATCTTCAGATCCAACGAGAATCCAACACTGGGTGAGCTGGATCGAGCCATCGCCAAGCTCAACCGTCTTCTCCCTGTAATTGTAAATGTATTTAATTAATAACAAAGAAATCAAAATCGCCGTGTAGTGTTAGAGACGCAAGATGAATACATAGTAGCGTCGGCGCTGGGCATTTGGCAAATGTCAGACACTGGCTTCACAAGCCAACCAGCCATTGCCTCAGGTTAGTTGAGAATTCGATGCACTAAATTTGAAAGGTGACGCTTACCGAACCCAAGTAGCGGACGAATAGAATTCTTCAGAGTAAAAGTAAAACAGCAACGGAAATTTGAAAAAATCCTTGACTTTCGAATTTTCGGTAAAATGAAAGTTAAAATTGCGAACAGTCAAATCAAACGCTCTAAGCCCAAGCTCTTTTGTCGACTTTGATTTTTCAAACATTCAAACACTATTGACAAGAATTTAACAAGAAAGTCTGTTGCCTTGGAAACAAGGAAATAGCTAGAAATACTCATGACTCATGGGCGTGGGTCATGTTTCACGTTCACGTTAACGTCAATGAGAAAGTATGGCGGGTTGCGGGTTAGCTCAAATGTAATATACGTAGAACGTTATGCATAGCAGCTGCTAGAGACCTCTATGTTTACTTCTGGGTTAGCAAGACTCTTGCTGACCTTGGTCTGGTTTGACACGGGTTTGAAATTTGCGAGAGAACAAGGCATGGCACCCGCAATAAATCTTACTGTATTTCGATCGTTAAACTGTATTTTTAGTTGATCTTTCCGACCTCCGTTCCGACTTCCAACATCAAAATCGAGTGGAGCGCAATTAGCGCAAAGCGCAATTTAGATTCAAACAGTGGGACGTTGAACTTGAGCATTATAAACATGTATATGGTATGGATACTTACTGATCAGGGAACTAAATGCAGGTGAGTTACAAAAGTCCTGCAGATAATTGCACTTTTACCAAATTTCAAAAAATGTACAAAAAAAAAAAGCGGGACAGAATTTTTCACACGTCCTCTTCCGTCCGCTGTCTGACTGGAAATGAAAAACTGTTGTTGATCTGTCTCGCTTCTTTAACTTGTATTTCGTCTGGGCTGTTTGGTTGGAGTTGGTTTTCGGGCAAGCATTCGAGAATCTGTTGCCTTGGTAACCAGATGCAATGCTATCATTTAAGGGGAATTAGCTCCGACTTCAAACGAATGGATTTTGCACTGTTGGCTCTGCGGCGACATGTTTGTCGATATCGACTGTCTGTCACATGTCACATTTCACATGCGCGGCCTTGACCCGAAGTAATTGAAAAAAAGATGTAATTTACATAAAACGGAACAGATTTAAACGCATTGTAACTGAATTTCGCAACAGTGACACATAACATTTGCATATTTTCGTAAATTAGATAAACATTTTGAGAAACCTTCATTTTTATTGTTCAAATGCTGTATTTTCTAATCAATCTTTTATGAATATGACCAGAACCTAGCAAAATTCAATATTCTTCGGATTCTTTACACGAATTCTTACAGCGTACATTCAAATGAACCCCGGCATATACAATATTTCAACATTTAAAAAATTGGAATCGCAGCAAGTGTGAAGACGAAGAAGATCCAAACCAGGATGGACATTGGCTGAATTGAAGAAGACCGACAGAGCGCTTGGAATTTTTCAAAATAAAATACACATCGTCCTGATTTGCAATTCTTGTCATAGGGGCGTGCTAATTCCTTGTCAAACAGATCCTGTTGGGCTTGAGTCCATTCTACCTTAGGGTTTCCTGCCGCTTTCTTTGCTTCCATCACCGTTTTCATATCAATTTCCGGTTCCCCGTCACTGCACTGCATTCCGTCTGCATAATTTTTCCCCTCAGTTTTCGTAGAATTCTCATTTCCCGGTTTCATTTCATTGTCCTGTAATTAAGATCGGAATTATGATTTATCGTACGTACTGCCTGGAGCACTTTTGACACTAATTTGACCTTGACCTTTCTCACGGTTGAAACAGCTTCCGCATCGCACACCGATATTAGAAAACCAGAAATCACAATTTTCAGAATCAATGATGATCCTCCATATCGCGTCCGTCGCGTGATCTGCCAACTCATTTTCTGTGTTCAAAAAACCAACACAGCACACCTGCTTCAATTTAAAAAAAAAACTCGAGTATTTTCTTTAGGTTTATTCAAAACAACAGAAGTGGAGCAATTTTTGTAACTTACTTTAAAAAAATTATGGCCAAGGCCAGCCCGAATAAAGCCGCACCTCTAAACTAATGGTTCCCGACTAAGGCACTCACGTTTACTGATGAAACCGATTATTTGCCAAGAAATATGATGTAAACCTCATGCCAAGTAATTTCAGACTATTATAAAGTTGCAAATGAACGAATTTTCCAAGAATTTCAGTATTTCCTAAGCTACCAACACCGCAAATCGGAAATATGGGTCCAATACTCAGTATTCACCAGTATTCACTTATCACCGTCGAATTCTGGTCGATAGTTGGCTTCAGCCCTGTTTTTAAGCAACATTCCTGTGATGCTGCATCACTTACGATAATTTGCATGCCGTATGTCTAATTCTCATGCAATTTACCAGAATTTACAGATTATTGCATTTTGTTTAAAGCTACGATTTCCCTCCCATTTCATTAAAAATGCTTAAGGAAGTCGCTAGCCCGTAATTGATAGAAGTTTCCGCTGCAGATAAATTGTTGAGGCGACGCCAGGCCTTATTACAGATGGAACATCCTTGAACGATAATTTAGAAAATTAAGCTTAATAGAGATAGAGATTAAAAAAAAACGGGCAGCTAAAGCTAGTTCAGCTACGAATGAAAAAAAAACTCTAAAATGTTAAACTTAAGAAATCCAAGTCACTAACAGCAAAATCTACAATCAAGAATCCGATATCCGATAAATCCATAACTTGTAGCGGGATTTCAAATTTGTGAATGTATTTATAATTACACATTTTGCATTTTTCTGTCAGTTAAGTGTGTATGAAATATTTTGCATGCATTCTGCCGTTACTTCTAGGAAGGATACATAAAATGCTACCCTTTTGTTTCCTAAGTTTACACTTTCTCGAATATTTAAAATGTTAAGGATAAAAAACGGGATTAATTAAGCATGCTACAAGCTACAACCGAATGGGAAAATGCTAATTTATTTTTTAAAAAAAGAACCAGCTTGTTTCTTAAGTCAACTAGTTCCCTAATATTTCAAATGCAAAAGTTAAAAAACAAAATGAAGCGTTTTAATTAAGCATTGCTGCCACCGAACGGAAAAATGTTTTAAATTCTGTTTAAAAAGTACGAGTAAAACGTACCAGTTCTCTGGCCGAGTGTTAAATACACCGAATTTAAAAATGATCCTGTATATTTAAATTGAAAAAATCATAAATCTTTCTCGAATATTAACATTTTAACGGTTAAAAAACAGGCCTGGTGGCCTAGTAATAGCATGCTGTCGCCAAACAATTTTTAAAAAATTCTAATTTTAAATAATGCACGTGCCTTAATTTCTTTTCGAATACTTAAATTATTAAATTTAAATAATAAAAAAAAGACCTAATTAGGTATGCCGCCACCGAATTGAAAAATGTTAGTTTATTTCCTCGCCCAATCTGACACAGTAAATCAATTTTAGCATACATGTGCAAAAAGTACAATGCAATAACCAGGATTACCACAACTTATTCAAAGACAGTCGAAGAAGAAAGAGAAAGCTAATCAGAATGTACATTGGCTTGAACGTGGCTGAGCGACAGAGGAGCTGACTTCCTTTGTGAAAGTAGCCCACACAACGTTTGGATTTACAGTTGGTATGGAGTCGGTTGGCTTTTGCATCCAATTCACGCTGGAGCTGTTGAGTCCAGGCTACTCCGCGTAATCGAGCTGCTTCGTTGATTAGGTCAATTTGTCGTCCAGTCAGGCCATGCCTCCCGTCAACACATTTTCGTCCATTCGTGAAATTTCCTTTTACTGGGATTGGTGCATCTGGATCTCCTTGAATGCGACTACCATGGTTGAAGCGGTTCGGATCATCATCTCTACGATCGCCGCCGTTAAGATCGGGTCTATTAGGATCGTAACCGTCGTGAACATCATTGCGCCCGCCATCATAATCATTGCCATGATTAGATTTTGGCCGTACAGCCTTAGCAGGCGTGGGCGTGACTGGAGCTGCAGTTACGGGTGTTCCGGCTTCAGTTGAGGTTGGGTCTGCGTGACAGAAGACAATCAGCCCAATAAGAATTATCACTAATTTCGGCAACCCGTGTGACACCAGCATCTTTGGCCTGAAACATGAAAGAGTCCAATTTTAGTGCCTGTGACAGTTTTTTGTACGAAAATAGTATGTAATTTCTGAAACTTACCGAATAAAGAACGTAGACGTCGACCGAAGGTTATTGAATTGTTTTTAGTTAGACACAATATGATTAGATAGGCTTAAAGAAAATTTGGATTGACCTAAGATCTAAGGTCAGACAGAAGTACACGGAAGCTTGTCAGCAGGCAGAGGCAATTTAATTGGTTGTAGTTTTTAAACAGATTTGTCATGAGTTATTACTTTTGTTCTGAGTGTAATTAAAAATGCTTGTTTATATGATTGACATTTCTTGCCTTGGAAACAGGTGATTAAAAATCTGGACATTTATTTCGAATGACGAAAATAGAAGAACCAGATAAGCCTGATTTTGAACTTGAAAATCCTAATTTAAAAAAATATGAATAAATTATTAACTATTTAAACCAGGGCTGTTTAACTGTACAAATATACTTGCTAGAATTTCTTCGTATTCTAGAAATTTCATAGCGGGGGACAACGATTTCAGTTCATCGCAAGCCCCCAACATCGCGGATGCAAAAATCATGTAATTAGTGGATTGAAGTATATTTTATGGAACTACTGGCTGTAACCACAATTTTATCCACCCGTTGTAAGCACTGAAAAATGCACATTTGGAAGCGGTTTTGGTTTCGCTTTTGATGATTGACTTTATGGAATACAGGCTGCAACCAACATTGTAACCATCCATTGTAACCACTGATAAATGAAAATTTGTTTGTTTGTAAGCGATTTTTGTTTGGTTCGGCTTGTATCTTTTGCTCCTTTCGGTTGGGTTAGGTCATGCCGGTAACGCGTGTTGGTGTAAATTCTGGTTAGATTAGGTTTAGCTTTGTCGACGTGTGGGGTGGTTACAGTTGGTGGTTACAGCCTGCTCCTTAACCTCAATTAAACCATTCTGCTGATTCTGCCTATAGGTTTTGATGCTTTATGTTAGGTTAGGTTATGCCGGAAACGCGGTTTTTCCAAATTCTGGTTAGGTTAGGTGAGGGGTGAGGTGTATGGTGTAGGGGTTGAAAAATGTTGGGCGGCTACAATAAGTGGTGGTTACATTACAAATTACAACGCGTATGGCGACTAAATTCTGCCCGGCCTGCATCTTTCATTCTCACGAGATTTGAAATGCGGCGGATGCATTTTTTACTTCCTTTCTTCTTCGTCCGTTGCGTTGAATAATGTTGAATTTATGAAATTCCAAAGGCAAAAGTGAAAACGTGAGCGTTCTCTTTTGTGAAACTATTCATCTCGAAATCGAATTTTGAAGTGTGAGTTGTAAGTTCAGAAATGGACTCATTTACAATGTTCCACTTTGAGGACGACATCAGTGATCAGTGCAGAAGGCGACGAAGAGACGGGAAGGGAGTTGTCAATCGGCTGCAGCTTATTGTTGAATTGGTTTGTGTATTTTATATTTATTTACTATTTAATTTACATTACTTCACTTATAATGCTTCAGATATGAAATATACAAAATATACAACATGTTTAAATGTAGAACCTCTTGGCTTGGTCTTGGTGACCACTTTTCATCTCACAGATTCAAAACGCAGCACACCGTTATGAAGAAGTTGAAGTCAGCCTGGACGACGAGAAGGCTGCGTTTTCAAGTCCACAGTTCACTAAGCGTGACCTTGGTAAGCTTCCGTTGTCTGTCACCTGCAACGTGTCTTTAGTACTTAGTTAACTTTAATTTCATATTTGTAAAACAATCCTCTAAAAAGTTGAAGCACAATAATGTATGTCATGTGTATTGTCCTGTCCTACGTCCACGTGTGACATGTGCGTCAAGAATTTACCTGGATTTTTACAAAATAAGTGAATTTCATTCAAATGTTTAAAGAAAATCTTTAGGCCGCTTAATCTGACCTAGGGTTTTTCAAAATACGTCACGAATCATTCGATTGTCGATATTTGGCCCAGTGCCTACATCGTTCATCGTTTGTTCCGAAAACTAATGAATCACATTTGGTGTCAAATTCCTAGACGTTGCACGGAAGATCTGCGAATATAGAGATCCACAGCTAAGTTTCGCTGAACCCAATCAACATCAGTTGGAGAAAACACTACCTCTTGGATTCCCCTCTACGCCCAGAAAATCTGGCAAATTCTTGGATAATTATGACTATGGTCTTCCTAAGGAGAACTACGAGACCTCAATTCCATATAATGTGAGTGTACGAGGGTTGTTTCACAAGTTTTGAGCCATTTTGGAAATGCTGTAGTGAAACAGACAAAAATGAATGGATTGGGCTGAAACTTTCGCCACATTTTAAGCAACTTACCTAGGTTAGGTTGTGCCTAAAGATTGGGTAAAATAGCCACTAATATAGTTTTTATTACAATTTTAATGGAACATCGCGTTTTTTGAACAAAATATTTCAAAAATTCAAAATCATTGCCTCTATATATTATTCACCAAAAAAGTTCACAATTGAGCAGATAGAGACTAGCATGTTTTTGTTAAAACAAAAATTCAAGAGATTTTACATAGTAGGAAAGAACGGACGAAATGGTTTATATTTTGTTAATGACCCAAGAGCGATTTTTTCAGGCATTTAAAAAAAATTTGTAAAACAGGGCTTCAATTCATGAAAAAAGCATAAACTAGGAATTGTATTGTCTTGACGGGAGGCATATTGCCAAAAGGTACATGTACTGGGTATATGGGCATTTTATGATTCAATCGTAAACGTATGCCTGAGGCATTT
>JAQFXZ010001647.1:0-11435 GCA_034694025.1 Ceratophysella scotica | reverse complement strand
GAATTGTCGCGACTATGAATTGGATACTATGAATTGTCGCACTATGAATTGTCTCACTACGAATTGTCATGGATTCTCATGAATTTCTTAAGAGTTCTGTTCAATATAAATAGTTGAATTGGTGTTTGAGAAATTTTATGCATTAATTCACACTTTTTTGTCAGCTCCGCCAAAAACCCTATAAAGGTACACTAGAATACCTAACCTAACCTAGCCCTAACAATTGCATATGCACTAACTTTAGGTTGGGCAAGGAAACCTAGCCCAGGGTTCCTAGGCTTGCTTCCTAGCCTAACCTAGCTTATATAGGGTTATCTGGCGGACCTGAAAAAGAGTGTCAGCATCAGCGCATTGGCCAAATATATCGACAATCCTTGCTCTAACCTCCTCCATATACGAAAACGGTTATTCTACAAGGTAGAGTAGTGAAATTGACGGAGAAGGAGGATCTTGGTAGAAATGAATATGAATAACCGGATCCGAGTGAGACTCAATTTTACGCGTTGCCCATTTCCGAAGCTGTGTAGCAATAAAGTAACTGTTTCATCCAAACATGGAATAGGAAATCGAATGTACTGTACATGCACGTACATTCGAGAGGAGTTCTAGGAACGGAAGACGCAGTGCGAGATTGGAGGAAGGATATTTGCTCAGATTCCTTCCGAAGCCCAGACAGTTTCTTCCTCAGTCTCCCGAGTATCAATTCAAGAAAACTCAATTGAAGTCTCTAGAGAATAATCTCGCTCCTTGCTCTCCCTCTCAAACTTTTCTCCAGCTTTCCTCATCCCACTCGGAGTCAGTGCAGTTTCTTTACGACACTGGAACAACAGCGAAACGAAATGGCAATTACAACCCATGATACGAGTACATACACCCATATACAGCGTGGATTCGCAATTCCACTTTTTTCAGGCTTTCAAATGAATATCCTTGCAAAAGTTACTTTCGCTTGATGTAGGGATTTACAAATTCTGGAAGATGTCCAGGGATCTCAGTTCAATGCATGGCGCTCAACATGGCTAAAAGTGGTACTCGTACTCATCACGACAAGATAGTTACGGAATATGACAAGGGCTGAGGAAAAGTGACAGTTAGGATATTAGCCAAGACTGGGAACTGTTGGCAAAACTACGCCAGCCGCAACTCTTTCTTGTGGCTCATAAATTGGGATCGAGATAAGGCGGAAAATAAATAAACAGAGGCTTTCTTTACCAAGTTTCTATAAGCCTATTACTTGAGGTTATCTGCTCCTTAGGTTCTATGTGGATCAGAGACTCATATAGTAAGGAAGGGACTAGGGACTCGGAGTGGCTGCAGCATTTGAGCAGAATCCCACGTAAACTCATTACCACCTCCTCAATTACGTTTCATGGTCGTTTGGGGAAATTAATTACCGGAATCACTGCATTACCACACATTACGAGGAGTCCCTGGGGAAAGTCGAAAGCTAAGCTGGAAGTCATGGCAACATTCGTGCACACGGGCCTTCCAGAAACTATCTGGCAGTGAAAACGTGTCTATCGCATGATCATCCACTTATGAATTAAACTTTCTTTCCAAGTTCCACGTGAAAATGTTATACAAAAAAAAGGCTCCCAGCAAACAAGTAGTAAATATCACACGAAAGTTTCACTGACAAGGGTTTAGTGTACGTCTCTTTGCTGTTTGATATTACTTAAATAAACTGAAACAATAGACGACCTTGACAAAAGTTTGAATAATATTAGCTCTTTTTGCTCAACAGCGACTGTATCGAACTTCCAGTACAATTCTTTTGTTACGAGCAGAAATCAGGAAGTGTGCTTCCAAACAAAATTATATAGCCCGAATTCTCTGTATTCAACACGTCAACTTTGAACGTAAAGCCATCTGTAATTAAACATTAAGTTGAATTGCTTTAAAACATGAGCGCATCAAAGTGAATTCCATAAAATACACACAAGTAAGGTTTCGAATAGAGAATGAAACAAGTTATAAGTTTCATTAAGGTTAGGGTAGGTTATAGAAGGTATTTTGTCGTTTTTTCTATAGGCACAATACAAGCTCGGCAGCTCCCTTTGTCCTAGCTAGCGCGCTGCGTTAGGGGACAATACGCTACACAGTATTAGGCTACAACAATTGAGTGATGCGATACATGTGAGCCTGCTTAACCAAAGTACTGTATTTCAAATAATGGGTTGCTACCTAATATATAATACGTTTCAATTGCTAAATTGCATTTAGTTGTACGTACTATTTATAAGTCTGATGTTAGAGAAGGATAGACTTCTGTATCAATGCGACCGTTTCAATTGTTTAACAAAATTTTCTCAATTTAATGATTATTCTTGCTTAACCTTTAATCAAACATGATATATGTGAAATGGAAGAACTAAGTCTAGCTTGAGCTTATATAAAATAATGTCTAACCAAACATGAAAAATTTTTCGTATTTAGATATAACACGTATATCGAATTACAAAAATCTGTATATACTGTATAACATAAAAATTAAGAAGAAATTTAAAAAAAAAATCAACCTAATGGTCGCCGAAAATTTTTTGCTAGTCAATCGTCGAAGAATCAGCGTATACAATTCCTTTGGAATTGTGCAGCTACAATTACCTTTTTATTTAATTTTTAAAATGTTGGTAAATATTGATCAAAGATCTCCAGGATAGCCAAGAACGAGATCCACAAAATGAGCTTTCCGAGAAAGGTCATATTTTGGTAGAGTGATCATTAATCCGAGACACATGAGAAGTCCCATGAGCCAGTACTGATTTCTTGTTTGAGGAACTAAATGGCTTCCCCACCATTTGTATTTGTGGGTCGGGTACCCAACTGGGGATTTTGTGCGAGTCTTTTGGAGTGAAGAGGGAACGAGAGACAACTCAATTCAATTAGGGTTTTCTTCCCGTCGAGTCTCCGCCTTCACATTATGAGTAAGCGAGTGCTGGGTTCAGAACGTGGAGAAAGTCGCGAGATGATTCGGGGAAAAGTGTTCCCAGTTTACAAAAAAAAGGAAAGAGCAAGAGAGTCAAATGCAAAATAGAGTTAAGAGAGTAGCAACCAGTATTCTACACTCGGCTGTGGAATGAATCATCATGGAGCAACTACTGCCAAGGATACGAAGAAAAACACTTATTCTATTACAGAAGAACTGTAGACAGAAAGCCGTCCTCTGCTCAGCAAAACAGATCAAATACCAAATTCGTTTTTCTCTCAACTTCTATGTTTGAAAGACTTGTCAGGGCTCAATTCTGCGTACATGGCCAACTCTTTTTATTTGATAAATGGTTACTACGGAAATGGATGAACAACGCATACTTCAGTCAAATTACCTTATAAGACATACGATCTATGAGTAACAGGAATGCTTCAATTTATTATTTTACCAGCTTCGAAATGCTGATATTTTTATTTATTTAACGCCCACCTGCAAACTGACTCAGGAACATCAGAGACTTCGTTTCATTCATAAAATACAAATATGCTTATAAACACTGACGTTAAAGCTTTAAACAATCTGCTGCATTCGGTATATTTGAGAAAGTTAAAAAAGGATGAAAATTAATGCAATGCAGTATTGGAGCTGCCAGTACGCCAAAAGTGGTCATACACAATGAAAGCTACTTCAGGCATATCCAAAATCCGGATCAATAATATTTCAAAATTTCTTTTAATTTGCAATGCACGCAAATATCCCGGACGTGAAAGGGTCAGACTTTTAGAAGGTCCTTCGTGTATTTTCCCATCATATAGAATGGATACTCCAAAATTGGAATTATTACTGGCGAGTGCTTTTGACACAGACGTGCTCGAATATTTGCTGTTTCCAAGCAGTATTTATTAAATTTCATGTGAATTTGCAAATATCTTTTATCTGAGATCTACATTTAATCGAAGAAGTATTTATTCAGCTCAGAATAAATTCAATATTTTCGGATGCATTGATGGGCAGCGCACAAAGCAAATGTGTTAATGAGAACGAGATCAGAGCATTCTCTTACAACGACAGAGATACAAGATAAAGCACAGGGTATGCCCATAGTAGTAGTAAAGCTAGATACGGAATCTCAACAGACCTCATGTGGAAATTCAATTAGAGCTTCACAGATTGTGGACGGAGGTTAGCGAGGAGGCCCAGGAACCAATAATTCCCTCCTAATGACTTTCTCCCACACTCACCTGCTATTTTTAGAGTAGACTGCTGGGACGGCGTGTGGAACGTGTCTCTCCCTGCATCCTGTCCCTGTCAATGTTGAAACTCAAGGGTCCTTGGGCCGAGAGAAGCCTGCCTGCATGGTGGGCAGGTCGCCTGCACGGGTCGTTCCCTGCCTCTTCGTCCTGCCTACAACTGAGATAAGGAGAGGAAGAGAGCGAGACAAATCAGCTGACGAAAGAAGAAAGGTGTTGAACGAAAGACGACGTCCGTGGGACGGGAATTAGTGGAGACGGGAGGACCAAGGGCGAGAATTGAAGAGAAAGTACTTGGGCTCGTGCCAGGAGCCACCTGCCAACCAACGAACCAAGGAGACAGAAATTAAAAATTAAGGAAAACGATCACTGCTCTCTCCGACCCGTGCAGGCCTAGCCTTTCTTCCTCCAAAGTAAACCACTCACTGAAATCAAGTTTGGCTGAGCCAAAGGAAAAACTTTCTCCGGCCCTCAGTCCCTTTCTCCGAGTCTGCTTCCTCCTGCCCAACAAACGACTCGCTCTGGCTACCCAGAAAAACTTCACTAAACCTCCCGAACCAACATCAAAAGCCAACCAACCGATTCCCCTTCCTCCCTCCTCACCAGACACCCATGCCAGCCAAGCAAACCAAAGATCCAACGTACTCCAGCCTCATAGGAACTTCAGGGGGTCGGGAGGGGGACTCCGAAGCACACTTCGCTTTTCCCTCTTTCGACATCCAGGTCCATGGATCCATCTCTTCTCTTCGTCTGTTGATGGTTGAACAGAGCGCTTCTGTTTTCCGTTTCCGTGTCGAGGACACCTGGGATTTCTCAACCGAGAAATCTACGAAATTGTGAAACCAAAATTAGGTCAATATCAAATCCACAGAATGCTCAACACCATAACTCCCGATTAAAACTCATTTAAAAACTTAGCTTTTGGGCTGACGCCTATTTCTTAGCCTGAATTTATCATCATCAAACCATGCAATTTCAAAATCACTTTCTTCAAAGAGAAAGTACAAATTATTACATTCCTTTATGGTTAAAAGGTCAAATGGATTGTATGAGTTCAACTCATGATTTTGAATCAGAATCTAACATTTCTGTTCCTGGCATCAGTCCTGCGAAACAGTAAATATTACAAATCACAACAGTCAAATTTGTCGGTTCATGAGGTGTTTTATTGATTATAATACACCTTCGCCTAATTTAAAGTTTCCTATTGCCAAAACCTAACTAGCTGAGCGCTTTAAAGCATTGTAAAAACACTAGGCTACGGTATTTTCAGTTTCGAAAATGCAAAAGTTGGGTTGTGGGTTGTGGGTAGGAAAAAACAAGCGTTTGTTGAGATTCGACCAGCACAAACCGCCACGCGTCAGATTCTCATCTATTCATTCTAGACACGTAATAAAATTAATTTACGTTTATTAGGTTAATCAATTTAGAATTGAACACAAGAACGTTTTCCTTAGCATTCTGGAGACTCAATTCTTGTTTAGAAGCCCATGTACAAAATTATAGCCAAACTGAACACTTTTGCTGAACTGTGCTGTCTGTCTGTGTACGTACAGATGTAGCTCTTACAAGGGCCTGCTTTCTCCGTTCGTCTCTTGTGGGTTTGGATTGTACTTCATTGATTCTCTCCATGAGCGGTTCCTGTCTCAGTTGGATTTTGGGCGCAGAGAGGATAATGGTATTTGGTAGGAACGAGGAGGCAATAAAAATGAACCATCCACATCCCATGAAGTCTCTTCTACTTTCTCCCATGTCAAACTTTATTTGAAACTTGTCTGCATTTTCCCTCGTTAGTTTCCCACTAGTCCTGGCTGCACGTATTCCAATTTCCAGTTTGACAATGAGTGAGACAAGGTGGGCCATTGAGGAGCAGTGGCCTGTATGACTCCTGAGGCTTTCCCTATTGAAAGCTTGAAAGGATGAAGGCCTGACTTTCTCCTCTCTTCGGGTGGGTGTGAGATGATGTGGGAGTGCGTCGGCGTTTTGAAACAGTTGTTTACCTACAGATGTGTGTTCCTACTCCTTTTCAAATAAAATCCTTTTAGTCGAGATCAGAGTCTGAACTTCCTTCGTTTTTCTTCATTTGGGCTGAGGTTGTGGAAGGAGGCAGGAGAGATGCTTTGTCAAGAAGATGGATTTATAATTGACAGCTCTTCTCCTCTCCTCAACCTCTCCTTACCCACGCTTAGCTCTCTTCTCTCTGCCAATCTGAATATGGACCTTCCTCATGACCTCCGCCCATTATTCCTCTCACGTAACCAGTTAACCCGATTCGCCATGTGAAACAACAATTTCAACAATCCTAGTTGAGAATCTGTTCGGTATCGCTTGGGCAATTAATCAAAATTATGAATGAAATCAGACCACATTGCATTCATTTCATGTGATCCAAAAAATAATGCCTCTGAACGAAACAAGAAAATGACATTACAATGATCGCGTCAAAGCAAATTTTTGAACTTTCTCTGCATATGTACATTTTCCTATCTTATTCTTTTTCTATTCAAATTCTTTTGCAGGTTTTAATTCTTGACGTGATCTTGTGTTTCCGAATTCCAATATTTTTGGACCCTGATCTTAATGTCATATATTTTAATAATTCTTACATTTTTACAAATATATGAATAGAAGTTGTAACAGGCATTTATTTATTGGAAATTTAAACGCATATTTCTGCATAAAAATTGTTTTTATTTCATATTTTAGTGCGTCCGCCGTCGAGTGCCATTTGGGCGCCGTCATTTGAGCGCAGACCGATTTGGGCGCAGTCATTACTCGTACATGTCGCTATATAGATTTGCTCCCCAAAAATACATCCCACTTTCCAATTGGTAATAAATGTATGGAGAGAATCGAGAACTCCAGCAAGTATAATTAGATAGCAGCTCATCAAATCAAGCATAATTTAATAACATAAATTTTGAAAACGTAAATCAGATTCAGGCTCGTGTTTCGTCAAGCTCGTCTCAATCTCAACAAGAAAGTCAATTAAAATTAAATTATAGATTCTGATGGGCCATTTTACATGAATTTTATCGAGTTTCTGGATACTATTTTTGATACGACAGCAATAGATAGCAGCGCACACACCGAATATGAATTGAATATCTCGAACGAATCAAGCTACTGTAGCTAAGATGGAGGCTTATGTGTTCATTGATGAACACCTGGCTCATATCAATTTGTCATAAAACATTAAGTTCACAATAAATCACACTGCTCGTCTAACCTCCAACCCTGATGTATGTCAATATTGCAGACGTCATCATGAACGTTACGAACTACGAATATATTTAGTTGAAGTTAAAGTGAAGAGAGCCGAGCATTGTTGATAAGTCAACTCACAAAATAGTTTAATGTCTGACAGAAAGCTGCATAATTTCGTTAACCATCCTGACAAAAAACCAACATCTATTATAGATTGTGATGTTTGATTAAAAATAGGCCAAAGCCCTGCAAAACCGCACCACATAAGCTGTATCATAAAAACCGCATCACAAAGACCGCGACATAAAGATCGCAACATTAACAGCAGCAACATTAAAACCTCAACATAAAAATCGCATCACAGAAACAGGAGCAATAAAAGCCGCAACATCAACTAAGCATTAAATCTTAAATAATTAATTATGGGTTGTACACTCATCCCTGATCCCGATCCTAGTGTCAAGTTGAACTCAGGTTACGTTAAGCCTTCAAAACCTCTTGTAATTGCATTTGCTGAACATCGAAACACGTGTGTTTTAACATGAGATTGACATCGTTGAATTGTTTTTAGACGTGCTCAAACAGAATTGTCGTAGTTTAATGCAACATCCTCAGGTGGGACCTGTTGCTTGAAACCAACAGTTATAAACTCTTCAAAACATGATTATTTTGTCTGGGTTTTTAATGTTATGATTGAGTTATGCGGTTTTCGGTGCGGATATTTGAGGTAGAACTCTAAGCTTTCACCAGGGTTTCTCAAATTCTCAACTCAAGACTCACGACGACAAAATCATAAAAGTTGGACGTGCGCTTCAATCCATCAGCTAAAGTATTCTAACTGCCAGTTCCAGTTTCTCCAACTTCCAGAAGAAATGCACGCAAATAAGCTATTATCGCAGACAAAGGATTGAATTTCAAATCACAAAGTTTCCATCACACTTTCATTCCCCGAAAGTACAACATTACTTTTGGTCAACAGCCAAGAACTAAATTCAAGCTTAAAAATGTTAATTGTTTTCGCCTTTGTCTCATTGGAGGGTTACTATTTGCCATTCTAGAAAACGAGGAAAATCTCTGTGTCTGTAATATTAACCGATATCGTAATTCGCTCTTTCCAGGTTTCAGGATTTCCTCTTGTTCCATCCATGCATTTGGGTCAGGCAAAAATAATTTAACGGGACCCGTTGATATAAGATTTCCTAGGATAGGCTGAGGAGCAGTTTTGATTTTGAGGTGTCATGTTGAGAACACTGAGTAGAATAAGTACTTCATGTCAAAACAACTGTCGAAAGCTGGTTCTACTTGGTAAAAAATAATGTAAAAGTAATACTTGAAAAAAAATTATTCCCTGTGTTTAGTTTTGATATACCTATATAATAGTATAAATAGCTTACGAGCAAAGATCGGCACAACATTTCCTTGAACTTGACACCAATTTATTTGGATTAGCCAAACCATTTTGATTCTATATTATTTCCACGTTGCTGTTTGGGTTCAACAGTAAGAAATTGGAGATCTACAGTAGTACACAAAGACCTCTGGAACTAGAATATTAACACGGCATCTCCGAGTATTCGTGATCGTGACAGACAGGTAATAGGCAACATAACTCCAGGCATAGGCATACGTAGCTAAGCATCGGTAATCGGTATGAAAGCACTGGCGAAATTCTAGTAGCAATCTCTTCAGTACGAGGCGTGTTTCATTGAAAACTGGATTTGCTATTTCGCTCATAAGTACTACGTAAACAATCCTACCAGCCTCTACTTTTTCACATACCAATATTTACCTTTGATATTGATAAACTTTTACCGTATATTCATTGGATGAGATCATATTCGGAACCATCAGAATGAATTTCGATTCGTCAGAACATTTCTTTCTAAAAATTTGAGGAGATTTTGAAATTTTGTCGCGGTGTTTCTCAAGATATAAGCCGGAGTTATAAATATTTTTTTAAAAGTCCAGTTTCAATGAAACAACCCTCGTAAAACCAATATAGCTTGACATAACGCGATGAGTTTTGCAAGCGAAAATAGTAATATTCAAGATATTGCTATTCTGGTGAAAGTAAGCGTGTGTCTATATCGTTTATAGTCTGTGCTTTGGAAGCGACAATCAGAAGTTTGTTTTGGAAGCGACAATCAGAAAAACGGACATGTTGAACACAAGCACAACGTCCTTTGTCCTTATTTTAAATAATAAGCCAAGCACACAAGTTCTAAAGTTTTCCTTCATCTTTTCGAGGCTGGCCTATCACTTCACTATTCACTGCTGGTTTCTATTATCATTCAATTTTTCCTTCCTTCACGAACTTGTATTTCTGCTCAGTTTCATTCGATTTTGATGAGCTATGGAACAAGGAATTTTCTTTGTTCATTTACTTACTATGCATACATATATGCCAAATAGTAGATGACAAAAGCATGGCGTCCAAAAACAACTTCAACAGCCTGCACTTATTATAGTAGAACTCCTTTGAACTTGGAACTACTAATACTGTAGAACTAGTGAGCTTGTGTTGCAAAAGATCCTCGCGTACATTTCATAACTTCGAAAAATCGACGAGCACATTTCATCACTTTCCTGCAATTTGAAGAACGTTTAACTCCAACCAAACCGTTTAGCAGTAAATAATTGTTCGTAGTGCTGGTTGCCGGTCAACCTTTTCCATAAACAGATTTTATTTATTCGTAAATTCATCAAATGCGTCATCGCTGCGCTTTTTAGATAAATTTTTGTTTCAATTACAAACTAACAACATTGCAGGTTCCTTTTTTCATATTTGTATTATGATCTTTCGCTGCGTTAATTCTTCGCCGCGATGAAATAATGTCACACTATAATCTTTCGCCGCGATGATTCTGCGCAGATATGAAATGTGCGAGATGATTCTTCGCATCTCCACTTGAATGTAAATGCCAAACCCGCCTTTCAATGAACCCATAAGCCCATCAGAATCAATTCCCGACGGAGTTTCATTCAGCAGAACATTTTTAGATTAAAGACTCAAATTTTATTCAGTGTAGATCAATAGCTGTCGTGTATCAGCAATATTAGAATTTAGGTGATAGATTATAATGAAGCGTTTAAGCATTTTGCGACTTGAGTATTTTCAGGATGAGAAGTTTTCACGGAGTAAGTCCAATTTCAAATTCCCGAATCAAGGCCACGATATCATGATGCTTCACGACGTAATGCGGGCAGTTATGCTGCAGTGTCAACCACGGGACCGGGACAGCCACACCCTTGTGAATCGTAACCAAATGACCTTTCTTCAAAACTGGCTGCATCGTAGAAAAACAAACAAAACAAAAAAAACAATTAGATTGCGAACTTGACATGACATTACCATAATGCAACTACGATTTCCCTCACAAGGTAGAGGTCACTTGATCAAAACGACCAATGTATTACCTATGTAAATGAGTATTAACTTCAAATATCAAAAGCGAATTGAACTTACGGAATCAGCCATTCCTTCCCCAACCTTCAGGATCCGGACAAAGACGACCTCCTGCAGCTCATCGACGATCTGAATCCCCAAAGAGTTCATACAGTTGTCGACATGAGACTTCTTGCAGAGGATCTCATTCACGTCAAGCCCCACTTCGGCATATTTGTCCGCCATGCTCCTTCCTCCGGGGTCGTCTGCGTCACTTCAACTGCCTGTAAGCAGCAAAATACTCAATTAGGTTAATTATAATAATCGGAGTTTTGTCCTTTGTGTTCTGACCGACGTCTACCAACGACGAACCCTAACCTAACACTGACGACCAACTTCACTCCACAACCCACAACAGTCGCTGCTGCTGCTTTGTTTATTGTACTTGCTTCTTGCTGCTCGTCTTTCCTCTCCGTTTACCTACCAATACCAACAACTCCTCCTGTATTTGCCGTATGTAAATCGCATTGGCTCGAAGCTTCGCGCCAAACGGCGAACAAGTTGCAATTGCAATAGGCAACCAGAATGCCGCAGCGGCGCTGCGATCGGCATGCGACAAAGTCTCGTGCAACTGTGTGGGGTGGATTTTTTTGGAGTTACATAG
>JAQFXZ010001646.1:0-11436 GCA_034694025.1 Ceratophysella scotica | reverse complement strand
TCATCTTAGGACGGGACGATTTTAGGACAACTGGATGCATCTAAGAACGTTCTACTTCAGTGTGTGGTTACTAGGGTTGTGTCATTTTTGTTTCCTCCATACCCTCCATATCTGTTTTCAACTTTTTTTTTTTTTTTGGTGAAAAAGAGGATTGATACTCTCTTTATTTCCACTTCAACTTCAATTCACCACTTTGCAATTTCTTAATTTCACCCATGACTTTCCCCGTTTCCTGTTTCCTGTATTTTTTCTTAACCCGTTAGATTTTTCTCCGCTTTCAGCTAAGAGGTGTTATGTAACCTTTGCCAAGCTTCTGCTTGTTTCAACCTGTGACTTCTTCTCACATCGTTCCTTTTCCCAACCCGTCCCATCTACTCAACATCTGCTTTCAACTTAAACCTGTTCCACGCAAACTTCTGATATCCTTCATTTCAACATGGAACACAAAAAAATATTATACTAAATATATTTACAACTTAAACCCGTTCAAGGAGTTTGCTTGGCTTCTACTTTTAAATCCGCTATTTTTTCTAAATTTTTGCTTGTCTTAAATCCCGTCACATTTTTTCCATATCGGTTTACAACTTAAACCCGTTCTCTATGACCACTTTTCTTCAATTTGAGCCGTGACAATACTCCTTTCCTATTTAAAATTCCGTGTGTGACCACTCTTAGATCCACAGAAGGACAAAAAGTAAGGCTGGGTCAGCCCCTGACCACATAGCTATGCTGCCTCCTGTACGTATCTTGGGTTTCCAGGTGAGTGTAGACTCTCGTGTGCTGAGAGTTACCTCACACCACTGACCACACATTTCATTTTTCTTATTTAATCAGCGTCAAAATAGTCCTTTCTCATGCTCTATATTCCATCAAACTCTGCTTCTCAATCTTTTACTGTTTCGTGTTCTAACCCGTCACGTCTGGTTCATGCATGTTTTCAACTTAAACTGATTCAATGACAGCTTTGAGTCTGAAGTTTTCCAACAAAAATGATCAAATAATTATGTACCTACTCAAGCTTTCCCATCAGAATATTACGTGAATTATTTATTCCATTAGGCTAGAAAAAGCTATTTTTGCATTTCAGAACTGTGCAACATTATTTGGTACTTGCTTGTCAGAAGGCGTGTCCTTCAAGTATTAAAGGATTGAATTTACTGCCGCCAATTATCCTGAAGAAATACAATGGGGGATGAACAGAAATGCCAGCCACAACAACATCGACTTTCACCTGCCCTGGTCCTTCACCTTCACTACATAAATTAGCGTTTCCCCCATACATTGAATTGAACGTTTGAGATCAATTCGGGAGTGCTCAGAAGGTGAGAAGTAGTGTCACAAGTGAATTCTGTATCAAGTCTTTGAACATGATCAGAAGGAAGTCGTGAGACTCAATGTATCCAAATGGTCCAATTTGAAGTTTTACTGGCTGACAGGACTTCCAAAATAGTTTATCCGCTTTACTGGGAAACATGTCGAACTTTTGAAATGTCGTAAAGGAAGCAAGCTTCGGATTCCACTCGAACAGAAATTGCTAAGCGCGCCAGCAGAACAATAATTAGAACAGAAGCAAACACGACACCGAGCATCCAGATGATTATCAGTGGATGAAATACTGAGTGAAATCGAATTACACAAAACAAAAGCGTGACAATCATGAAGGTTGAAGCGGAATACCATCCTGCAAGAAGATGACTTGTTACTTGAACAGCAAATCTTCCCATCACCTGATGCCTTCGATAGATCAGACGATTCCCTATTTTATGCGAACAGGAATGTCCGCTCTTCCAACTGAAATCAATTAATGGAATTTTATACTTTACCACGTTTCTTGTATGAGATTCTAATTTAGGTACAGATACCTGAGATGCTTAAGCCACAGAACTGTGGAATTGGAATAAATCAAACAGACGTCGGCTATAAAAGCAATTCCGGGACCAGCAATGGTGATAGACCACGTTAGAGCTGTTAAATAAAAAGTATTGACGAACCAGTACTGAGATGTAGTTCCTTGAAGTACTAGGAACTTGTAGTAGAACATGAGGAACAAAAATGGACCAACTAGAGAAGTTAATCCTGTTACGAAGACTGTGAGCGACAAAAGAACAACTTGAATTCCATCGTTTGACGAGAGAGGCCATGCATGTTTTGAAGCTAGAATAGAAATTGCAAGTTGATTAAAAAATACACAGTTCAGATTCAGAGATCATACACATACACTGTTATAGGAGCGAGTTTCCTGGGCTGCTTAGGCCACATTTCAGTTCGGGCCCATTGCAGACTCTCCTAATTGTACGACCTTGGTATCTATAGTCTCTGCGTGTGTCCAAATTTAAATGCCCCCGTCAACAGAGAGGCAGCCATTCGTCGCGACTGGACTGGCCTCCGTCCGCTGCAAGTGCACAGCCAGCCTCACCTGTCTCGTAGACGAGACATGTATTTAGCGGGCCGCCTCTTATCGATTCCACAGCGATAATTTCGAGATACCACGGAAGGAGATTACAGATTCCCCTTGCTTAAAATTTCACATATTAAAGGCTCTGCCACGCCAATATGAGTCTTTAAGCTCGTCTAACATTATTATTATTTCTTTAGGATGGGAGTCAGAGGCATGTTTCAATGCATAATTCCAAACCTGACTCTTCGAATCCAGATAGATACTCAGACTTTTTCAAGTTAGTGAGCTAGACCGCAGAGCCAGGACGTCATCCCCTTACACGTACACATACATAACACATGTATGCTTAAAGACACCAGGATGAATACAATATTTGTCCCTTTTGAAAGGATTGCAGTCTAGTCCCAAGGTGAGCTTTAAAGCATGCACGAGCTTTTTCAGGGTCTTGACCACTTTTCGGTGTGTCGGCTTATAATTTTGATATTGCAAGCGGAATTATCCGAACTCTTCTATGACCTCTAACTCACAACAAGACCAGAGCAGCACGGTTACGAATTACTGGAGATTTCGCCCTTCACTTTTCGGCGAAAAAATCACCGATGAAATTGATTTGGGGAAAGACAATCTCCTCCTAGAATACTGATCATAATCATTGAGTATCGTTTTCTTTACTTGCTACTACTGACTGAGGAAGAATCAATCTACAATTTGTCCGCACAGTGTTTGGACTGGCTTATGTTATTACTATCCAACGTTTTGAATGAAAATATAACCAAATAACTGCCCACAAAACAGTGCTTAACACTGATCCGTGTATTGAATTGAATTTGTCAAATATAATATTTTCATTCTCTTCATGTCCCGACTAACTGTCCCCCGCCCAATTGTCTCCGCCTAACTGTCACCCGCCCAACTTTTTCCGCCTAACTGTCGTCCCGCCCGATTTTCATACATGCATACATACAGCAACTGCTAATACGAGGGCCGTCAAAAAAGATTTGTCGATCTGGTATTTTCGTTAGAGAAAACGACCAACCTATTTTATTTTCTTTCAATACAGTCTTATAGAAGCTTAACACACATAATTCCCTTTCGTTTGTACTGGATTTGTACATGTATGAAAAGTATTTTCGGTATGCTTTTAAAATTTGCAAGATTCAATGCTTTTGTACCACTTGACTTAAGTGACTTTACCGACTTCCAAATCCATAACACCTAATTATAGCTAAACTTATCATAGAATCCTCATTACTCGCATAAGAAAGTTGTTCAGCTTGATGTAATACACAATTCTACCAATTTTCAGCCAAATCGCACCGGTCCTAATTTCCCGCCCATGTTAAAATGGCGGCTTGCCAACGGTCAAACTATTCATAGAATCTTCTTGAGCCCTATGAAAAAGTTGCTCAGAACGGTCTTAGAAACACGTGTAAAAATTCTCAGCCAAATCGCACTGGGTGCTACCGGCCCAATAAGCCAGTGCCCAGTGCGTTCTCATTTATTTTGGAATACACCTATTTCGCGCTCAGCAAATTTGGCTGAATTCCATCGAGGACAAATATGGAGCAAACTCAAAATCCTTCTCGAGCAGACTCATAATCTTTCTCCAGCAAACTCTTATCTTTCTCGAGCAAATTCATTATCTTTCTCCAGCAAACTCAAAATCCTTTTCGAGCATACTCAAAATCCTTTTCGAGCAAACTCAAAATCCTTTTCGAGCAAACTCAAAATCCTTTTCGAGCAAACTCAAAATGCTTCTCGAGCAAAAAAACTTGAACCTAGTTAGACGCATTATTAGGGCATGAAAATGTCTTCAGCAAAACAGACCAACGTAAGGTTACGTTAAGGTTTTTATTGATTTATTTTTCTGGTGAATTCAGTTCTCAGTTCTCATTGCCTGTCATAGTAAGTACAAAATTTTCTGGATTACATGTATATTCATATATGCCACATTGTTCACTCACCTGCTTTTGTGACTATTGTGATACTATTGTGACTATTGTGATACTATTGTGACAAGGGAATAAATCGGCCTAAAAGTTCAGATTCGAATCTCGAATCTGGGCGAATCTAAGGCATTAAGATTCAAGTCCCTACTCCCTGTGCACGTCAATTATTTGAATTTGATGAATGAATAATATTAGAAACTACTTGCAAATAAGTTTAAGTATCTATTCTTTAGTACTCTGTAAAAATTTTTGTGGCATTAGCTAAAAAAAAACTATTGCTTCTAATACCTGGTCTCCCGTTGCAAATTTATAATACAAACTTCACTAGAGTAACTAAATCTAAATTCCTTAATCTATAAAATTACCATTTTAGTATCCCAAAAGAATCTTAAAATGCTTTTATAGGACACAAAAATGGGCTTTTGGACTCTACTATTCAACTTTATTTCCGATTTCCCCCCATAATTTTTCCTTGTTCGGTTGTGATCTCCACTATTTTGAAACGAATTAGGGTTCTACAGTTTTATTCCGATTTTTTAAAAAAAATTCCACTTTTCTCTGATTCTTCCCTTTTATTTTAGAATTATCTGGCTCACAGCCATGGTTTAGGAATTGAGGTGTTTTTTTACCGTATAGGTTTCCACACATATTAAACGGATAAAATACTCAAAGATGGTTAGGAGCCTAGCTATACTAATATTTATGTTATCCCGATCCTGAGGCAGGTGTTCAAAAGGAATTAGCTTGTTCCAAGTAAACGTGAAACGAAAAAGTTTAAATATTTTGTAACAGGTAAAGAGCCTCAAGCACTTGTCCGGACTACACGCCACGGCGTCCAGTAGTTGCCAAATAAACTCACTTTAGTCATTACGATTCGAATCTCGAAGCCTTGAGATTCGAATACGAATCCAAGAAGTTGCCCTGGGATTCGAATCTTTAATCCCTATTTGCAACTTCCCTGATCTTGTTAAACCAGCATAATTTACTATTTTTTTATAAGAGATAAAAGGAACTTAAATGTTTAGGGTGTAGTAAACTACTTTAGAACTAAAATATAACGTAAGGGTCTGGTTGACATGTTGCCTATGCAAAGCTAGCAAAGGGAGTTCGCTCTCTGGGCTCTCTTCTCTCTCTCACAACTCATTCGGGTCAAATAATGGGCCAGCTTCCCACAACCACGAAATAATCACTGATTGGGAAAATTGTATCTCCTCAGTGGATGCTGATCGCTGAGTCATGGCGTTTGTTGCTACGGACTGAGAAAGAACCAATCTACATGCAAGTGATAGTAGTTTTTTGATTTATGATTCCTGGTCAATTTTAATATTGCCCAAAGTTGTGTCTGAATTCGGTCAATTTTTGGCACTAATAAAATTAATCAGTGAACATTAATCAAGAAACTACTATCACTTGCATGTAGATTGGTTCTTTCTCAGTCCGTAGTATAAAAAAACCGAGCCTCCAACATCAGTATTCACTGAGAAGATACAGCTTTCCCAACTTAATTCCTTATGAACGTTTAACATGCAGCCCATAACCCAACCTGGCCCTTAAGAAAATTTCAAATTTAATTTATTGTTCCGGATATTGTATTTCATAGTGCTAAATTGAAAGGTTGCTTAATTGCAGCAATCCACTTCGTTGTGCACTATTTTCTCTCCGGTTCTTCAAAAAGCTTGAATAGACACTAATAACTTATATAGATTTAAAACATGGTTCCAGAAATAGCATTACATTGTAAATATCAATACTGTTAAATTGAAAATTTAATTTAACAATATAGCTTACTTAGCTCATGCATACTCAACTGCTAGGGACTGTTTATTATTCCTCGAAAAGCATTACGAGTGGAGACGTTACAGTTGCCTTCCAGTTAACATTGCGCTCAAGGAGTTATCATTGTGATCAATAAGTTATTCTTCCGCTCGAAAAGTTTTTCTTATGCACGAGAAGTTATTCGTATGCTGGAGAAGTAGTTCGTATGTTCGAAAAGTTATTCATGTGCTCTTGAAAAGTTATTCGTATGCTGGAGAAGTTATTCGTATGCTTGTGAAGTGATTCGTTTGCTCGAAAAGTTATTGGTTTGCTTCGAAAAACTATTGGTATGCTCGAGACAGCTTTTTTTTGTGCTCCGTCAAATCATGTTCAATTCCATCTAGCCGTTCTCTCAACTCCCCAGGAAATACCCGATTTCGGACACTTTCACCCCTTTACCGTGCACCTTGACTGTTCAAAAGTTGGAATTTTCACTGTTTTAAGCTGGACTTGACCTGGGCTTCGCGCTCAGCAAGTTTTGCTGAATTCTGTCGAGCAGTTCTCTCAGCTTTCCAGAGAATACGCGAATTCGGGCACTTTCACCCTTTTACCGGGCACCCAAACCCAAAGCCTGCAACAGTTGGAATTTTCACTGTCGCAGTGCCCGGTGGAATTTTTCTTCCTGTTTCATTAAATTAACAGCAGCGAAGGGCGTTCAAAAAGACGGTAAAAAAGTTGTAAAGTATGGTCAGAAAACTTCAGCACCCCAAATGGTCGGCTAGATTGCCCGACCAAAAAGACGGTCGGCCAACTTCTCCCAGCCAAAAAGAAGTACTTACACAAAGCTAAGTTCCATAACGAAAACGTATTTATAAGTGATACGATAGGACGGATCATGATGTTGATGAAAATTTGTGTGCCCAGAACAAACATGTATGTTGAGGCCACTCCCACAAGTAAAATTAAGTCTTCGGTACTTCTTCCTTCACCGAGATCATGATGGCTAAAGAGAAGTATTTCTTTCAACAAGATTAATTTGAAAATCGTGTTTGTAATAATGGTGGACACAGCAGTCACATTAAACTTCGCATTTTTTTGTAGCTCGACGCTGACGTAAGGATTCCTGTGTGTTTTAATGGGAAATACTTGAAACCGGTGGACAGACTCAAGGAATTGAGCGAACGTCTCTAATGTTTTGGTCGACGCCATGCAGGACTACTGGAATCCATCTCGAAAGTTCCAGATGATTTTTTGCGTTCCTTTCACTAGTCCCGATCTGGCCAGTCCGTCCAAGCAACTTATTCAATGTTCGGTACAGACTTTTTGTATTCCAAACGGGAGGTTCATGTTTCACAGCCACTTTACCAAAGAACACTGATTTTCAACGTTCCTGACAGATCGTTTCTAAATAATTATAATTAGATAATAAATAGATTTATCTAAGATTCACTTTGTTTTAAGTTCTTCCACAAAAAACTGGTCACATTATTTATTCAAGGTTTTCCATTGGAATACTACGTGAATAATTGACCCGTTCAGACTTTGATTGATTTTTACCCATTTCAGAACTGTAACATGAATTATTTTGTATTTTATTTCCACAAAATTCAGAAGGCCGTCATCGAGTTTTAATTTTTTTCACTTAACGACTGGATATCTTGAATTAATACGAGAATAGTGTACACAGAAATGCCCGAAAAAATCTTACCCCGTCATGCTCCTATGCTTTATATTTCCTCGCTAAATTGAAACACTAAAAGCAATTGGAGTGTACTAAGAAGGTGAGCAGTAAGCAGTAATGAGAAAAAAAAGAGCTACAAGAAGTCTTTACAAATCTGGAAGATTTTGAAATCAAATAGGTTTCGACTATACTAACCTAACCTGTGATAAGCACAATTTTGGCCTATTTTATAAATAAGGTTAGATAAACTATTCTCTTCATTTGAAAAAATCTTCAGTCGTAAGTCGTAACAAGAGAACTGAAACTGAAGTTGAGCATTATCTAATTACGTTGTATTTAAAATAAACTACCCGGTTAGAGGAGCTTAGGAATTTCCTCAGATTTTAGAATATGATGGTAGGCTTTTTCCAAACTTTTGAAAAATATCTCCGAAACTTGAGATTACGTTGGCAGAAACGAAAAAGAAACGAATAATTAAAAAAACAACTGACATGCGTCGTGTTAGGATTCTTTTGCTCAGTTAATGACTGTTTTCGGCTTTGATTGAACTAGGCCTACAGTAGCGTATATCAGGGTGGTTGAAAGCTTAGTTTCCTCTGCCGCATAATATCGATTTTTTCCATTTGGATTGTGTATTGTGTAACAGGGATTATGTGGCACATTTTGTCCAACTGAAACAGTTCTCACTATTGTTGGTTGTTCTACAAGTTTTGAGCCACTTTGAAAAAACTGTACTTAAAGCCGAAAAATATCAATCAATCGTGCAGAAAATTGAGTCAAAATATTCATTTAAGGGTCTGGTTACATTTTGGACTCCATGTTACCCGTGCATAAGAGTTGGATTGGGAAAATTGATACTCCTCAATTAATAATGATCGCAAAATCTCAGGATTTTTTCTACGGACTGAGCAAGGACCAATCTACAATATTTTGGTCCAGTTCTTTAATTAGTGGTCACTGGTCAAAGTTATTTAGTACCCAAAGTTTACTGAATCCAAGCAAAAGTTTGGACACCAATAACTTATTGATCAGTGACCACTAATCGAAAAACTGGACCAACAGATTGTAGATTGATTCTTTCTCAGTCCATAACAAGAAACCCCATGACCCTACATAGGCAAGAACAAAGAAGAAGAGTGGGGTTCTCGGCAGGAGAATTGGACGGCTCTGCATCACCTTTCTTGCATTCGAAAAAACATGCTACCCTATTTTCCACCGCCCTGAACCTTTCGCCTACGAGCCATAGACCTGATATATTTGGCAGTTTTTTATATACCTACATGTTAGTCTCTGGTGTTCGCCTCAATATTAGTATTGCAAAACCCATAAGAAAAAATGGGGTTCCAGAAAGTGCTTGATAACTTAATCCTGCGACTGGTCCCCACAAATCCCGAGATGCTACATACCTTAGAATTGATAGTTCTATGAAATAAGAATTAAAAAAGGTGGTTTTCGGTTGTCTAAAACACTTTCTCATTTATCTATCGCGTCTATACCAGGATCGATTGGTAGGATAGTAGGACAAGAGAGAGGACGAGCTCCCCTTGCTAACTTCACATAGCCAACCCAAACGTGAACCAGACTATGACGCCTTTAGTACCAAAAAATCCCAATTTTTTCAGAACATTTTTTCGTTAATTTTTTTTTTTTAAATCTCTCAATTAATTTTTCCTGAGGATATATAGGGCTCTTCCCCTTGGCAACCCAAATACCAATCTTCTACCAAAAGTATGCATTTGCCCACCCCCTAAAATGGTGAGCCTTACAAAATTTGAAGCTCTTGCGAAAAAATTAAAGAAGAAAAATGAATTGGAGTATGTGGCAAAGATTAGGTGAATCAATAAGGCGTTCACACTGACCGACCAGTTATCTAAACCTTCATGAAATATCTGCAGACTTTTAAGTTTTGTCTGTCTGTGAACACGATAACTCGACTAATAGTCAACCGATTAACCTAAATTTTCAACATAAGCTATGCGATTCACAAGTACGGACGAGTTCGAACTTGGGGTCACGGGGTCATACTCAACGGTTGACATGAGATTTTTATGTACTCCTGCGAAAACACGGCCCTAGCAACGAAACGATAAACAAGTATGTCAACAACTTCCTCCTGACAACATGAACGCATTAACTCAGTAGTCTCCATTTCACAATTGTAAATTCATAATTGAAAATTCATACATTTTTCATTGTGTTCATTCTAACTGCATTTGTTTGTTGGTACTAAAATCGCGTGTGTAGCAGGAGGCGCAGCCGATGAACATGCTAGTTACAAAAACAAAATTTTGAATCCAGATTGTAGGCAAATCCTTATCAAAATCATTTTCATTATATTGATTCTTCTTCGATTTGATGCATAACACAGCAACGTAGTTTCACGTGTTACAAAGTTATGCCCTTCCAAACAACTTTTACTCTTAGGGGTCAAATAGCACACTTTTTAGACTCTTTTCTGCAAAACTACTTGAAAGCTGTAGCGATTGCCATAATTTACTTACTGATTCTTAAAAATTTATCCCTGCGGTCATAGGTCAAACAGTTTACGAGATACTCCGATGATTTACCCAGTAGCAACTTTTTAATGAAATACTTGAAGAAATACAGTATCGAGGGAGAATAAACAGATTTTCCAGCCATATAATAACATCAACATCGACTTTCACGTGTCCTTACTTCACTAAATAAACTAACGTTTATTCGTAACATTCAATTGCACATTTGAGATCAATTAGCGAGTGCTCAGCAGTAATGTGACAAGTGAATTCTGTATCAAATCCTTGAACATGATCAGAAGGAAATCGTGAGACTCAATATATCCAAACTGTCCAATTTGAAGTTTGATTGGCTGACACGACTTCCAAAATAGTGCATCCGCTTTACTAGGAAACATAATCGGATCTTTGAAATGTCGTAAAAGAAGCTTCGGATTCTACCCGAACAGAAATGGCTTTGCGTACCAGGGAAATAATAATTAGAACAGTAATAAACACGACACCGAGCATCCAGATGATTATCAGTGGATGAAATACTGAGTGAAATCGAATTACACAAAACAGAAGCGTGACAACCATGAAGGTTGAAGCGGAATACCATCCTGCAAGAAGTTTGAATTTCGGCTTTGATTCCATGTCGGGTTTGGCGCCCTGCTGCGCAGCCGCGCGCAAGCCAATTGCCTTACCACCAAACTTCATACTTAAGCTTTTCCCAACTGTGACATGTTCAAAAACAATTTTCATCAAAATCCATCCAATTTGAATTTCGGCTTTGATTCCATGTCGGGTTTGGCGCCCTGCTGCGCAGCCGCGCGAAGGCCAATCGCCACCAAACTTCATACTTAAGCTTTTCCCAACTGTGACATCTTCCAAAACAATTTTGAGCCTGATCCAGCATCAAAATATTTTCAGTGGGCTGACTTCAGCCCACCTGCCAGTGGGATGAAACTCGGTGGGCCCACTTCCAGTAGCCCCAAATTCAGTGTCACAAATCACAACAACAACACAAAAGACTTCTTCGCGTTCTTCGTCATGTTTCATGTCATGGATTGCTATTTTGAGTTGTGCGTGAAGTGAAAACAAAACAGGAAAAGACGACAGACGAGAAATCATAACCAACCGAGCTCTCCCGCTTCTCCTTTCATCCTTGGTTGGACG
>JAQFXZ010001645.1:0-11443 GCA_034694025.1 Ceratophysella scotica | reverse complement strand
TGTGAACTGAATTTTCGTGTTACAACAGAATTACGTACTTAATACATATGATCGAACGTCGTAATTACACAAACTCAAAATTGCCACCTAAATCTAACTCATGAAAGAATCGTAAAACCATCGAGTAATTTAAAAGGGAAGGTTAATTGCCGGCGCACGCTCTCATTCCTTTTCTTGTACATTGAAATAACTCCACGATCAGGATATTATTTGATTGTGATCGGGAAATCTAATCGTATTCAGATTAAATATTTATCTTTTATATATTTAGTACAATAGAAATCAACGAATAAATTAATAATTTAAGCACGAATTAGTCCAATCTACTTTCAATATTATACTTGTCAGTTGCTCAAATTAATCGATTCTTGGTTTAATGTTTAGTTGTTGATGAGCAATGGGGGTAAAACCAGATGTTGTTGAAGGTGTGGAAGGCAGCCAACTTGTGTCTCCTGCGTGGCACCGCGTGCGTGCAGGCAGACCCAGTTTGAATTTTCTCAATTTCACGAATACAACTTTTCATATTTTAGTGATTCACTTCTTCACTTCGTTAGGTATTTAAGTAATACTTTGTACTGATTTGATAGGCCATTCCAAGTTCCTCAATCTTTTGGCTTTGCAAAACAGTAATTAGTAAAATTCTAGCTAGTCTTGATCTTAAATGAACATGGAATCAGTGCGACGTGTTTAATGTTGACAAATATTTAATAGTCAATTTGATATGGGTATGTGATTTTAATTCTTTGTGGCTTCATTCACGATTCGGAATTCCCTGATCTACAAGCTTTCCAAAACGGTATCACAAATTACTCTGCATAGCATAGTTCAGGAGTTAATAGGGAATCCTCAACAAAATAAATCTCATTGTTTGGCATGCAGATATTTGGACATCCACCTTTGCCTTAACCTATCCTGTCGCTAGACCCGTAGGTGACACATGCACGCATAAATTCGCAAACTAATAATTATGAGGTTTTATTTACGGTTTTGTTCTTGGAACATTCAATGAAACGGTGCCAATCTTTGCTAATTCTAATATGTATAATTCAGTGTTGTTAACGCCCCATTGGGGTGGTGGGGAAAATAGGTGGGGAAAATGGGGTTTATTGGGGAAAATTAAATATACCTGAAATTCATTGCCTAATGGGGTTTTAAAGCCCGTCACAGTTTCTCTTCCGTACATCTATTACCGTCGCATTTCAAATTAAACCCGTTTCGTGAATTTTGCTCAACGCATGTTTCTCAAACAAACATCTTCTCATTTTTCTTTCCAACGCGTCGAATTCTCTCCACATCTGTTTTCAACGCATAACCGTTCCATTACCTGTGATGAACTTCGCAAATTTCAAATTTGACATTTAAATTGATCAAGTGTTCCTCGCTTACAATTTTCGATTCGGAATAAAGTTAAGTTTATTTCGATATTTCAGTAAGATTTCAGTAAGGTCACTGAGGGGTAAGAGAATGCTTCATTCAATTTGCGCAAATTCATATTTTGTACATTTTTCAGATTTCTGGGTCCCAGGGTCAAACAATCTCCATCTTATTTCAATTGAACGTAAGCTTCCATTTCTTACATTTTCAAATTCGTGAGAAAAGTCAAGTTTAGTGTTTTGGTCAATCTTTTGGTTTTAGAGCCATTCTGGGGTCAGGGGGTCAAGCAAACTCCATCCTAAACAATTTAGTTGAACAAACGCTTTCATCTCACAATTTCCAATTTAGGAAAATATTGAAATTTGGGTAACTTTTTCGTTTTAAGGGGAACCTTGGGGTCACGAGGTCAAAAAACTTCACAATTAACTTTTGAATTGAACTAAAGTGTTCCTCTCGAACTATTTCTGATTCGGGGAAAAAGTCAAGTTTTGACCGAGTTTCGGATTTTGGGTCACTTAGGGGTCACAGGGTCATCAGATCGGAGTCAACTATACTTCTTTAGCTTACCTGGGCCAGTGCAAAGCTTTTGAGAAATAAACTGACCCTGCACCACTTCCCAGTGTCGAGATAATCGCGAACAGACGGACAGACGTAGTAGATACTTGCTTCGTGCGTCAAAACATACCAACATTTTTTGGTCTGAATACATACATACAGAGCAGTTAATTAATCTCAACTTAATGCTACCAGGAATTTGGATAATTTCCTACATCTTTAACCAATCAACATACAAAGGACTCAGCACAACCAAGAATACGAGGACTGTTTCATTGATGGTTTTTTTGAAATAATCATATCTCCGGCTTAGTACGACTCTTGAAGCCGAAACTTATATCATTGACTAAGCCATGTAGATTAATGGAGATTATATAGCAAAAATATCAGGTGAAAATATCCAATGGCTCATTTTATAATGAGCTTTCCGTTCAGAGCCATTAATCCCAAAAAACCAGACCACAGAATTTTATTCAAACATTTTGTGAAAATTGGCTCTAGTCTTGAGCAAATATTCCAAACTCTAAAACTAATGTTTGGAGGTGATACACCAAGCCGGGTCACTATCATACAAAAGTGATAAAGTCGATAGAGATAAGTGCGTCATAATCATTATTTAGCTTGCTCTCGCACAACATGGAAGACAAAAGTAAAAGATTTTACGAAATTATTTCGGAACGCAACGCTGAAAAGGCTACCAACTCAAAATTACTTGATCAAGAAAGTTACGACAAAATTGTTACTAGATTAATTGAGTTGAGTGAAGGTGCTAAAAGAACACCAGTCGATTTTTCCACTCAAAGAAGATATTCCGTAGCTCAATATGATGAAAGTAAGGTGCTGTGCAAGGCGGGAACAAAACTACGTGTTGTCTGCTGGGACGAGATTTGCGTGACGTGGACTGCGTGACAACAAGCCAAAAACCTGGTCACAAGGACTTGCATTTGTGCAGTTCCAGAAAAATACATGTTTCCACAGAGGAATTGGATGCAGCCCGTACTCATGTACAAATAAGAATTAAAATAAACCTTCGCCTTTTACCGGCCTCCTGATCCTGAATAACTGTCGAATTTGATGTAAAAATATCAATAACATTTTTTGTTGCCGCGCTGCGAATGTATATTGTATGCTATCTTATTAGCTCAGACCCAGGATTTAGACTTTGGTTTGTTGATATGTGTAAGTATATTGAATAAAGTCGAAAGTATTTGACCATGTACAATTGTGCTATGCTGTGCTGATTGACAATCAGAGTTCAACAATATACAGACGCTGTTTGTCGCTGTTTGAATTGTTACTAAAATATTTGATTTTGACTAAAGTTATCTTGAAAAGGTATCTTAAAATCATTATTCGAATGATGTTTCCAGATCGCAAGCGTGACTAGCCGGATTGCAAAATCGCTAGCCAGATTGTAAAATGACTAGCCGAACCAGCATTTTTACAAACTGGCTAGCCGAGCTAGCGATTTTACAAACTGGCTAGCTACGTTAGCGATTTTACAAACTGGCTAGCGATTTTGCAAACGGCTAAGTTTTCATATTGGCCAGAACATATATAAGCCGGTGGCATTCTTTCTTTTTCAGTTTGTCCAACAACTGAAATCAAACTGTGGAGACAACTGAAACAAATTACACAAAACTTGTTCGAAACGTTACTATTGCTCTAAACGTCAACCAGATACCATCAAGTACCTACTAAATCTTCAAATATTCAAAGGTAGGTCAATTGGTACTGGAAAAAAATATCCGAGTTATATTTCAGTAGCTGTCAAACACATTTAATAACCATATATGTTAAATTCTTAGTCAAAGATGGTTATGGAAATGCGAGACGATGGCCCTGTGTATCTAATGAAAGCGGAGATCCACAATTTGGTGGACCAAGTGAGAATTAAGCTCTCAGGATTGAAGTTCCGACTAACACCACGAATTGACTTTGAATTCCTTTCCAAATTCGTCCGAGCTAAAAAGTACGATTCGGACAAGGCAGCCGACGCCATCTATCGCTTCTATGGACATGTGTACCGGAATATGGATAGACTTAAGGGTATTAAACCCTCGGATTACAAAGCTGTCGTGGAATCTCAAGCTCTCGTTATCCTTCGAAACAGAGTGGAAGGAACTCAGGTTATTTATTCGCGTCTCAAAAATTGGGACCGGAAGAAAGTGTCCATGAAGGATTATTTAAATTATGGTGTACTACTGGTCGAAGAAGTACTAAAGGATGAAGGAAATCAAGCCAACGGCGGTATAGCCATTATTGACATGGAAGGCCTAGGATTTAGTCATATCAGAGAATTTCTTCCTGATATGCGATTCACCGTTCAGCTGGGCCTTGTAAGAAAGCATAATTAAAAACCAAAGCTGTTTGGGGTTTTATTTCCATGTTCAAAAATGCAGTTCACGAATCAGCGCTTTACTTCTGTAGGACGGTGTACCCGTGAGAGCTACAGCAATTCACATTGTCAACGCTCCAATCATCTTCTGGACTCTGCATAAGCTCATGTATCAGCTAGTAGAGGAAAAGCTGCGGAAACGGCTCTGTGTTCACACGAACCTGGAAAGCTTACACGAACACATAGGCCGAGACAAACTGCCGGTTTCTTTAGGCGGAACGCTTTCCGAAGACGAAGCAGTATACAGCGAAATGATTCGGAAGCTTGTAAAATATGACACATGCTATAACGACATTTGGAAAGGTGACTATCGAATTCACTAATTAGGCGGCCTACCTGTCGAATATCAAACTATTCGGCGTTATTCCTGACCAAGTGTCCCTTTTGATGTTTATGGATTATCTTTACAATGCAAATATTTATTCATAATGCGATGATCGGGTCTAGTGGTGAGTGGTGATGCACGCCATATAGGGACCAGTGACTATACTATGTATCTATATGTGAT
Source organism: Ceratophysella scotica (assembly GCA_034694025.1). Classification (NCBI taxonomy): domain Eukaryota; kingdom Metazoa; phylum Arthropoda; class Collembola; order Poduromorpha; family Hypogastruridae; genus Ceratophysella; species Ceratophysella scotica. Next base: position 6,608 of record JAQFXZ010001645.1, on the reverse strand, counting down.
CTTTTGTTAGTTTAAGTAATTTTATTTTTTACTGTGTATCACCAACTCGGCGTAGTGAGTCTAGGCAAAGATCCTGACTTATAATATAATTTATATACTGATTTACGAGAAGCAGTCGAATGTTTATGACTATTTTCATTTGAATAAGAGAAAACATAAATCGCTCACCGTTCCTAAAGTAACTTTCTGGCCGCATGGCGTTTTCATTTTATATTCAATAACACTAAATAGCTACTTGTAACTTGTAATGCACCGTGCCCTCATATTTCAATAAACAGGCCGCCCTTTTCGGCGCAATTTTAAAGTTTTACCCACACATTAGATTTTGTCCTATCCTATTTCACATTATAGAACACTTGGTAACTTTAAAATCAATTAGAGTCTTATTTGCAAACTTGAAACTCATTCCTTTAGCGTATAATATGTTTTCTGAGGAGACATGTTTTGTTTTGTCCCCTTTGAATCAAAATAGCCACCTTCCACTGAGTATGCATTGCCCCCCCCCCCACCTTTTCAGCCACCCGTAACTATAGAAAAAAGTGACTTAAGCCAACGCGTGACTTTAGACGTAAATTAGTCGGTGAATGTGGTGACTTGAATTTTGTGGTTGATTGTTTACAATATGGTAAATCATTTCTTTCCTGGCTTATTGGCAGCCAAACCAAATTGCCAATCAAATTACAAAAGAGATGACTATGAATCCCGCCGGCATACAAGAAGGGTAAAAATGGTGTATCATCAAAACAAACCTTGCATATTTGACCCCGGATTCGAATAGCCCTCTCATTTCTCTTCAATTTGAACACTAAGCACTAACAAGCACACCGAATGGTTGGAAACTAGAGCCGTTTGAAATCTTTAGCTTCTGCAGCAGTTGCAATTTTTTTGGGACGGGTCCACCTCACTGTGCGAAACCTCATTATGCAAAACTGAAGAAATCCTCATTCCGCGAAACAGATTCCTCATTATGCGAAACTTGAAAAAGGTTCTGAACTCCTGTATGTCGTAGACAGTATTTTATGTCATTGCTTGATAATCAAATTATACAATCCACAGTCAAATTCGTCCTACTTATCATTGTTTTTAGAAGTAGTAAATCGATCTTAGTTTTCGAAGCTTTGCAAGAAAATCAAGATCATCCGCTACCAACAGAAGAGATCGACAAGTTGAAAAGCCGTTTCATTCAGCTAAACAGAATTGTTGGAAAGTCACACGTTAATATATTTGCTATCATAAAAACAGCCCTGCAGCAAATTCAAGATGATTCAGACGCGTCAAAGGGCACCAAAAGTCCCAATACAACTCACTGAAGATTTGTCACAACCTATCTCTTAGTATGGGACATGTTTTTTCATGCTATTAGCATGGGGTTTGTGTCTCTAGTCTAAACACACAGCAAAGCTGCGTGTTTAGCTACATAACCTATCTTTGGTTTGTTCAATTTAAATGTCAAAGATGAAGTTCGTTTGACCCTTTGACGCCCAAGTGACCTAAAATACTTAAAAATGTACAAAGTGTGAATTTTCGAAAATTTAATTAAAGGTTAAACTAATTCTGAATTAAATTATATTTTGAACCCGAATTAAAAAAAAAAGATTTTGGTGGAAAATATTATTCAACTTAGAGAAAAAGTATTTGATAGAAAAATGAAATTTACCCTGTCAACCGAAAACAGATATGGAGAGAACAGGACGGGTTGGAAAGAGAAATGAGAAAATGTTAGTTTGAGAAACATAAGGCGATCAAAATTCACGGGACGGGTTTAAGCTAAAAATAGAAAAGCAAACTGAAATGATAGACAGATCTGAAAACAGATATGAAAAGTAAGTTTAAATGATAGGAAATGGAAAAAAATAGCGCAATTCAAGGATTGACAAACAGAATTTGAGCAAAAGGCCAAGAAACGGGTATAACTCGAGAATCTGAAAGGAGAATACCGAATATCTATATCACGGGATGTAAAGAAAATTAGAATAAGCCATAGAAAAGGGTTGTCATTGAAATGAAGTACCTATATCAAAAGTTGGTTTGGTAGGGGTTTATATTGCAAATAGATGCGGAGAAAATGGGACAGGTTGGAGAAGAAAGAAGAATTTAGAACACGTTATGTTCTGCGAAATAAAAATCTGCGAACATCCTATTCTGGTATTCAATATAGCTAAATTTCAGAACTCAAGCTAGTGTAATCTACACAGCTTCGTAAAAGGAAGTAACGCGTCCATATTATTATACAAAGTAGCATACCTGCAATCAGCCTGATGAGGAAAAATGTTTTTTGCCGTGACGAAATGTGCCACAATCATCAGCTGAAATTTGGGAAACCCAGTTACAAGTCCGTCCAAGAACACACCTGAATTATTATATCACAACTTTCCCGTCCTATATGGCTGGAAGTGGATCTTACTATGTGCATGCGTAGCCTGCTTCTCGACTATGTGGAATCAACGTCCAATTATTGATGGAATAGCTCGGAAATTCCATGACTTCTGGAATATACTACATCCACGGTCATCATGGTTTTGGAAACGACCCAGAAAAACCAGTTTACCAACCCATATTTTATTATTTGAGGGACATTGCAAAAATCTTGAATTGTTTTACAAGGTTTTGTGCAACTTTCAATTGATGCACTTGGTAGAAAGAAGAACAGGTGTACTTCATAGAGTTCATCAACTAGCACCAAATTATTTTAGGAGAAATATTTATCATGACAAAAATAAGGGATATTTATATTCTGACTTTACATACGTAAACCACAAAGAAGCATGCCAGATTTATTTTCTGTACATAGGAATCAGTTTTACCAATCATAATATTTTTACTGAGATTCCCTATTCCATATGCCAAAACAGTAGACACCAGCTCGGTTACCATTGGCTACAAACAATCGGGGTACTCACGAGTTTGACTTATTTTCTTTCTTACTTAAGACTTTAAATACATGCTGGTTTTGAAGCGTGAGCTCCCTGCTAACAGTTTGCTTAATATTTGCATTTCGGGCAAAGCCAAACTCCCGCCATATTTAAAATACTCATGCAGAGATTGGTACTGCGGCAAAGCAGCGAATTCTGGTAAGATCAATGACCCTATTGTGAAAGGTCCGACAACGGCAACGTTTGGCGAAGGATCGTGTAATAAATAAGAAGAAAAAGTACAAAAATGAGTCCAGACTCACTTTTCTACTTGTTGCATATTTATATTTTTAGCCCATCAGAGCTCTTCTCGCCACATTTGTGAATCGAACGTAAGAAAGTAAGTCGTTTTGCCCACTTAAGTCATGCAGTTTGAGTACCCCTAATATAGACAAAAACGAAATCTCAGGTGTGCAAATCAGTCAGGATCCAAAATCATTCCCACTGAGCTACATCCCATACCGTTGAAATAATATTCACCAAGTCTGGAATTTCCAGGACCCACAGGACAGAAGACTTAGCGTTTTCGATAAACTTTGACATAATCTGAAAGTGTGCATATGTATGTATGCTAGTTATTAGCTTTAGCTTCCAAACTATAAACATTTAAATGAATTGCTTCTCCTCCAAATTCCAGGAAACGGAATTCGACTCAGATTTGGGGTGAATTTTGCATTTACACTAAGCGGTAAGTCTCCTGTAATATTTTTAGAAGTTTTGCAATATTTATTCGGCTCCAGAGTTGGAATATTTGCCAGCCAGAGCTATTTTTGCCCGATTTATTTAATTTTGCGGTATATGTCGGATAACTGTGGCAAAATAGGTCGAATATAACATGCTGTATTTTTAGCATACGAATTGCTTTCGCTTCTATGCTTTCAAACATGTAGTGTTGAACTTGTCATATTTTATGTACGTAAATATCCTTGTATTGAGGAATACTAATATGTGATGTGTATCTGACTGCCGCTTGTCATATGTTATGTAGGTAAAGACCTGCACTTTGATGCGAAATTGTGAGTTTGACTGGTTTCTTCATTGTGCTTTGTGTTACACCAATCCTCTTCTCAGTTTATTTCAAGTCGGTTTAATTTGGATATCATTTTTGTTTAAATATGGTGATTTTGCTACTGCCCCGAATACAAAGAGTCTCAGTAACTTTTTTGTTAACAATTTTAAAATTTTACACGACTGAAGTTGAGCAGTTGAGAAATGGGCGAAAAAATTTGGTAATGTAGAGCTACTTGAGAATTTCCTTATACCAACAAAGCCAAGGTAAGCTCACAACAAAGCTTAGTAGGGTAAGTGCTCAGCTCAAATTATGAATGTAATAGATATAATAGTTGATTTAACGGCAGTGGTTATAGCTTTTAGATATTTCTTGAGAAGACCCTCGTGGATTAGAGATTGATAGCCAACCTAATGGGATATAGAAGATCATGTCCTGTCAAGGTCTTTGATATTCACTTAGTCTAAGGTGCTCGTAGTTGTTCATTTCTGAGCTCTCCATTCCTCTCACACACATTTTATGTATGTAGCTTAAAGTAAAGCATACAACCGGTGTTATTTGTGACTTGTGATTTGTGAAATCAGGATGCAAGATTGGATAGTTGTAAAATCTATAATAGAAATTCGACACTTCTTGTAACTGATCAGAATATTATTGTACTATATAAGTCTGCAACGCGATAGGATCCAATTTCGAACCGAGGAAATAAGTTATACTGACGAGAAAGCATTCCACAGCATAATATCGGAGAGCATAAAATTTATTCTGCTACTGTACTGCATGTACCCATAGTATAGCATTTAACTAAAATATACTGGATCCCACCAGCGGTGAAACAAAGGTAAACTCTTCCAAAATTCTCCTAATTTACCTTAGCGGACAGAACTGACCCTCAAGTTACCACAAACAACATGCATATTGTTCGGTATCAAGGTTTTCCGTACAAGCGGAAAAAGGTACCGAAGGTACGAGGCTCGTTTGAATAGTAGTGACACATTTTTAAAAAACGTGTAACTTACCAAACACGAAAGCTGGTATGCTCTAAATTTCTACGAATGTTCCTTCAAGATTTACAAAAAGATCACATTGGTGCCTTGGATCTGGTATTCATTTGTTATGGAATTCTGATTTTTCCCCAAAAATTTTTTTTAGCCCTTTTTCCCCTCCTTGGTTAATTTGGAACTAAGCGTACTCCTGGCCAGGTATTTCTTTTTAGGTAACAAGTGACAGTTACTTGAAAACCAATCTGGACTTTTAGGAAGATGAAGGATTTTGAGAGATCCCAGTTTATTAGTTGCCGAGCTATAAAAAATAAACTCGAAGTTGACTAAATACCGATGGCGCAGTAATGCATTTGCCATGCCAACCCTAGTTTCATAAATTTAGTTTTGCCGAAGTTGCAAGCAGCACAATGGACAGCGTTTGTATTTCAGGTTAACATGTGTGTAGCTGAGTTTCATAATTGGTGCAAACCCAAATTTAGAATATATTGGGGTCCAGGCTATACCGAAAAATAGTATAACTTGCAGCATTTTTGCCGTTTTGCTCTTTTTCAGGGGTTATACATTTTGGAACATTTTCGAAGAAAAATTCATAATTTTTGAATCAATGAATATCAGATCTGAAGCACCGGTGGGATCGCTTTGCAACCCTTATATGAACATTCGTAGAAAATCAGAGCAATCTAGCTTTCGTGGTTTATAGGTTACACGTTTTTAAAAATGCGGCACTACTTATCAGACAAGCCTCGTATATACACTTCACCAAGCCCTCAAAATGTGGACCCAAGTCTTCAGGCTAAACCATTGACTTTAGCGACAAAATGACAGAAACAAAAATTTCGAAAATGGGTTGCTGATTATGAGCGAAACCGGTAACCTGAAAATTTTATACTATTTCAGTACTAAAAGCTACATAAACATGATTCTTTGCCGTTTTTCACATAAACCACTCTGATTAGAGCCCTTCATATTTTTACAAATGCCTGGAAAATTAAAAAGTTTGCAAGGTAGCCCCGTTTTCATGATATTCGGCTTTTTTCGCAGTAAACAAACCGGTAATTTGACCTCTGCCATGCTCTGCTCTAGTATATGCTGTGCGGACCTAAGTCTAATCCCTCTGTTGTTGATCACAAGTTGTTGTTATTCCAACGGTAACCAGAAAGACAGGATTAGCCTAGCTGCCGTATAAAAGATGAAATAAAATAAAGTGTCGAAAAAAACACGAGAAATACCTTCGCGGTGCACATAAAAGTATCAAACAAGTTTTATTCCATGTTTAATGCCAAGCCAGAGTAGCTCAGTTGGCAGGTGCGTGTTCTAGACTCTAGACATGCCGGACTTGAGTGACACGGGGTTCGATCCTCGGGCTAGTCAACCGTCAACCTCACAAGGGTGGTTTTTCAAACCGGTTTCCCACCCTCTCAGTGCCCAAATAAGGTGAGGTGTTAGGAGCTTCCCCCTTGGGGATGCAGAGATTGTACCCTGGCGGTCAAACGCACAGGTCGGGGAGCCTTTCTCCCGTGAAGCAAGCAGACGCCTCTCGTTGGCCCTTGGGACAAGAAGCAAGCAACAGCGGAGGAGATTACGGGAGCGATTAGACTGAACTGGACGCGACTTTAGAATCTGTTTACAGAAATTCGCCTAATGCCCAAACACACAAATTTTGGTGCGAAGGTGCAGGAAATA
>JAQFXZ010001644.1:0-11447 GCA_034694025.1 Ceratophysella scotica | reverse complement strand
GGCACACTAGTATGCTTCAATTCAACTACGATTAAAATTCAATAGTTTTTACTGATTTTTTAATAATTGGCAATATAGTATTTCTCATTTAAAATTCTAAGCTCTGAATATTCCAGCAACGTTTAACTCCTCGAGCATTTTAGACGATTTAAACCTTTTCAACATGGAACTGGAACATGAATAAGATTCCTTTGGCATTACGAATTGTAATTAATACAACATTTTTCTTTAGAAAAAGTTTAACACTTTATTCGTTTGGGCATTATTTAAATGTGTAGTGCTATTCACACATGTGCAGTATTTTGAAACTTCGATAGTCGCCATAAATACGAATTTGTTTTCAAAGGTGACTTTATATAATTGTCCAACAGAGCCTGGCTTTGCAAAAATATATACCAAAAGCCGTTGCTGCCATCAGCGAAGGAGATATAATCGGCGGGTCCAAATATTGGAGTCAAATCAAATTCCAAGCCGGTAACGGCAACAAATCAACCCAACTCCTGGAAAACTCCATCCAAGAAATCATTGCCGACACATACAAAGGAAAACCGGAGCGAATGACATCTCTTCTCAAATTCATTCAACACGATAAAAACTTTGTTCCTAAAAGTCCACTAGCAGAAAGAAGCTACCAACTCCTGATCAACGACCTTGAAGATTATGGTCAACTCATTTGCAAGACAATGCCCGTAGCCGGCCTAATCGTTGGCGTACCTTCTCACACCTTCCGAATGCTCAAGGAAATCAAGAATCATGTGGACCCAGACTCCGCCGTCTTCAAATCCATCCCCAGCTCAGGTCGAAGCATTATTACAGGACAGGAAGTCGTATTCAAGAATAAGCTAACCAACGCCTATTTGTATCTCCGAGTGACGGATGCTTGCGAAGGAGTTTCCGCTGAGGAATGCACCAAGCCACGTGTCGTCACTTCGGCCAATTTTCCGAGTACACGGGACGAGCGATTCATTTGGAAATTTAGACCTGTGGAGCATAAATGGGAAGAAGGCCTGGAACTGTATTACATTGAGAATGCAGCTGGGGATAAGGCTTTGTCTGTTCGTTCAGGAGATGGGTCACTCACGGTCAAAACTGTGAATGATGAAACTAGGAGGAGCACTTGGGCAATGTTCTACGTTCATATGGTCAATAAGGAAGATGAAGTGATTTTTCAATGCAGCTATTGGGGTTTGAAGACGCTGGCATTTCAGTCTAATGATACTGTGGTGCCGAAATTGATGGATCCCAATTTGTTGAAGCCGCTCGATGAGGAATTGGGTGGGAGATGGAGTGTCCAGGAATGGAAGGCACCGGCTTGAGAAGAATTGTAAATTCTTACGTTCGTAGTCTATAGTTTAGGTTAAGCAAAAGACATTATGAAATAATTCAATGCTCTTTAAAGGCGCAGACAAATGTTTATGTCTGAACGATGTTGTCACACTGTACCTATGAAAATAATATTCATATAGGAAGTTGTACTGGTTCTTCTTAAAACGTAGCTCGTCATGTATTCGTGTGCACAACTCTTTAATTATAAATATGAATACTTGATCTATATGGTCTATTAAATTATAGCAAAATTTTACAAAATATTTAAATTTAATTTGTGAGTTTATTAAATTCCTCATTAAATTTCAACAAAATACTTCCATACAGTCGCTTTTTAGAAAATATTTTGTAGAACAATATGCTGTTAGTTATGATCACCATTGAACTTTGAACCAGAAAGATGCGAATTTCTATTCACACCTAACTATAGTGGCAATATCCATGCTAGTGAGGAGACTGATTTTGTTTGTTGATGAGTGATGAGGTACCAACCGCGCGAAAATTTAAATGATTTTGACGAATTTTTGCCGAATTTGAACAATTTGCGCTCCGTCCTCCGACAGAAATCAACTAAAAGTAAGGTAGTGATCCTATGTTGCTATGGATACCAGTTTTATAGGCTAATCCTCGGTAATCATAACAAGTCACTTTTTTCTCCGAATATGCGCTATTGCCGCTCTAGTTAGGTGTAACTACTAATTCGCATTCCTCTGCTTGGAACCGCTCGACATGAATTTAAGTTTATAAATGAGACCTTTAAATTATAGTACTGTAAAAATCGACGAATCCACTGAAACATATTTACATATTTTCAGTTTCAAACCCGTATTTGTTTAGATTTAAGTAATATATGTGAAAACTTTACGGCTTGTTTATTTTATGATCAAAATATTCGAATAGGGTTAGTATTCAAACCTTTATAAAATAACTACAGCCGCGCACCTTTTGTTTTGTCTGTGACGACGATAACTCGACTAATATTCAACCAATTGGCCTGAAATTTTCAATGTAGTCTCTTTGTTCCAAAAGTAAGGACAAGTTCGAACTTGGGGTCAGTGTGGTCAGGGGTCATACTCAAATTGTTCACCAAACATTTTTATGCAGTTCGCCAAAAAACGACCTAACAACGTAAAAATAAACAACTTCGTCAATAACTTAGCGTGACAACAAGAACTCTCTACTTCAGTACTCGCCTCCCAAATTCACAACAAGAAATTCGTACATCGTCTATTCTATTCTGATCTGACTGCAATATTGTTGTTATTACACAACTCGCATGTGTAGCAGGAGGCGGAGCCGACGAACCGGCTAGTAAAAATATATTTTAAAGAAGGCGACCAAATATTTGACTGTTAATGCATCGACTAGTCACTGGATATGTCCCAAGTTTGGTTCTATAACCTGTGAATTTTGTCGGCTATGGGCTTAATAAAATGTAAAATACTAGCACAAGACAGAACGACGAAGAAGATGCGCCCGTCTTCGAATTCCAATTTTAGTTTAATTAACAATTAATAAATAGATGTACAAGTGCCTTGTAATTACAAAGAACTTGTAGCATTAAAACTATTTATCTTTGAATATATTACATAACCTATGTATTGGCCCACTCCTGCACACATTTTTTAGCCTCAATTGAATTGGTTGTGAAGCACATATCAAGCTTTATTTGTCGATTCCGTGCAGCATTAGCGGAGTTCGAATCCCAAATCTTTTGCGAAGTTTAAGGAGAGTCTCGTTCATCTTCTTGAAATTCAACTTCCAGTACTTTTCATTTTGTTCCAAATGTTTAATTCTTTCATCCATTTCGTCTAAAGTTTCCTGTATTGTGTGCTCTTCTTCTGCAACCTAGAAATTAGGGAAGTTACTTTTTGAATTGGAATTTGGAATAGCAGATGGCATAGCAGAATGCTCTATTTAATCTAGAAAAACTCACAGTAAAATGCGAGGAAAGATGGATTGTCAAAATTCCGAATATCACCAGAAAGACCACGATTGATTTTGAACACTTCATGATTGTCCAAAATGGGATAAATTGAAGATGTACTTCTAGCACAGGATTACTTTACAAATGCTTAATGCACTTCACATCGATTCACTGAACAAATTAACCCAGTTCAGGCCTCGGTGATTTCAAAGTCGATATTCAATATGAATTGACCGACTTATGTTTGGATGGCTAATTCTTCATGGTGTTCAAACCTGCTACGTTCCAATACGAATGATAGTGATTAGTTGCTTCCGGATTCCGGATGTGCACTTAATAATTATAATATATGGGGTTACTTTGACACGCTATACTAATTGTATTGTTGCTCATATCCCGCTTTCCATGGAAGTCCCTATTTCTACACCATTCGTGTCTGATTCAACTCTAATGGGCTAAAATTATTAACTTCGTAGTATAATTACAGTTTACAGTTGTCAGGAATGTGAATAGAGAGGTGCGGCTCATCTGGACCAGAATTAAATAGCAACACGCTATTTTAGTTCATATCCAAGTGTCACGCAACATGCAAAATACAGTAAACCGGAATACGACTAATCCCTTCCCAATAGCTAATTTATTAAAAGTCTCTAAATTTCACAGGTGTCTATAGCCCTTCAATTGTCACCATTTTCAAAAACACTACAAGAAATGACGAGACCACTTCCTCCCGAGACGTTAAGAATAAAACTTAGTAATTTCTTTAGATTTCGAAGCTGATAAATAGACGACCATTTATATTTTGAAGTTGTAAAAATTAGTGTTGCATTGAATAAGGGTGTTGTGTTTGTATGAGCGAGTAGTTTGCGATATTATTATTTGGCATTACGCGAGTTACGCAGTACGATTCGATGCCTTGCTATTTCAAATATTCCTCATTGCAGTCGTCCTAATGCTAATTACTGCAATTTATTTTCGAAATTCTGAGAAAGTGGCTCTCAAATCTGGAAATCATTCCAAATTTCATGAATGATGTCTTCTGTAAACCTACAAAAACTGAAACCTAATTAATACAATGTACAGGGTGATGCAAAAGTCATGTCACCCATTTCATTTCATATATAGCGACATCATTACCAGTCATGTTATACACTAAATTGAAGATAATTTAATTACGGATCTCATGGCAAAAAGTTATTCAGCAATCGCTTACGAGCGACCGCTGTACAGCGCTAGATAGGAAAAAATGAGGAAATATCACTTCATCTCCACTCCAAAGACTTTTTACCATCACACCTAGTGATCGGACGGACCGGTCCCGGTCCGGCCCTGCTTCAGGACCGGGACCGGACCGTACAAACCGGTCCGGTCCAAGGGAGAACTCGGTCCGGTCCTAAGGCCGGTCCGGTCCTAAGGCAGGGCCGGTTCAAAATTTATTTTTTCAAAAATTCAATTTTGCATTAATTTTTTTTAAAGCACTGTCATTTACAAGACTTTTGTACAACTCATAAATACAAAGAGTCGACTCGACTCATCAATTCATCCTTAAACTTAATCCAATGTCCATGTTACTGTTAATTCAATGCAAATTTAAGTTATTGTTATCCGGAGTTTCACTAAAATGCAACTGTCTACCTGAAATCGATTTGATTAAGCTGCAATCGGAAATGGATCATTTGATTACTACGTCGAGTACCTACCTGAGTGATTGGGTAGTTAACAATTTGAATTGGCCATATTTCCTAATTATTTAAAAATAATGAATCAAATTCTAGTATTGAATATATTTAATATTATTTATTACAAACGTGTATCATACATCTACCAGTACAATATAAAAGTTTTGAATATTCTCGATGCACCTTAAATACCCAATAATACACAATGAGACGAGGTGACTTACATTACAAATTCATTTTGTATTATTTTGTATAAACACGCAAAAGCTAATTTAATAGTCTCAGATAATTTTTTTTATTAAATTATTAAAATAAATTAAATTAAGTTACTAAAACTTGATAAATAGTAAATACAAAGAACAATTAAAAATTCGGACTACAGTATAAAGTATTACCGATCATGCTTTCACAATTCAGCTCCAACTCCAAGCGACATTTTTTGCGACTGAAGTCCGAATCTCCTTTGCAGTCGAATCAAAACGACGTTGAGTTTCTGAAAATTTGACCTCCACACTTGCCCATTTTTCTCCAGATATTTGACACGGTTATCCAGCTCGTCATATTTGACATATTTGTGAGTCTGGGATTCCTGGAATGATTCGAATCAAATATTGGTTCAAACCTCAAAGATGTTTTTAAAATTTATAGTTTTTTTCTGTCAAGATAAAAAATATCTGGAATATATATTCATTTTAATTAAAGCAAACTTCTTACACCAGATGAATGTGAAGCAACCGCTGACAATGCTCCAAGGACAAACAGTATTATGAATATTGCTGTATATTGCTTCATGTTGACTGTCGGTGTTTCAGTCTCTGCAAAATCTCTGCAAAATGTTTCACTAAAGTTCGTCTGGAATGAGCAATTCCTGGTTTCATTTATATGGTGTTTAAAAGACGAATTGAATTCATAACGGTATGGAGGAAAAATTGCATCATGATTCATGATTCTTCTTTCTGCTTTGCTGAACACTGTACGAAGTTCATTACTCCCTTCTAGAACCCGCATGACTCCTTGTTGTTTACGTTCCTGGTTCTCAGTATTCTCAACGTTTTAGGAAGTCAAAGCCTTTGTCATTTGTGGCATTCGTTATTTTCCAGACGTTTAGCAAAAAAATTAGTCTTCACCTGGAATTGCATGTCCGAAACAATTGCCGAAGTCAAAATTGTTGTCTGCTATCGTTATCTGATGCTCAATCGGGGTGCCATACTCATGTGATTCGGCAGCTTCAAAGAAACGAGCTATTATTGCTCATTTGTGCAATTATCCGCACGAACACTGCATAACGCATGACATATTTGACAGCCAGATCATAGGCCGTTTACAAATAAGATCCATTGACAACATAGTAATTGTAATTTCTAGTGTGCGAGTTTGACCTTTGACCTGACCTTAAACCAAACAATTGACTCGTTTGTAATAATTAAGTTTTTACTAGAGTCTGTTTAACTTTAGCTGTATATTAGGATCTTAGATACAAGTATTCCACACGTTGCAATAAACCATTCAAAGAATTTTTTTTTAAATCACACAGATTTCAACGGAGCCTTTAGCGATTAATTAACAAATGCTGCAGCACAGATTTTTGCTAGGACGAATGACTTTTAACTATGCTGAATTTTCTTCCGTTTAGAGTGGTTTGAAATTTTCACACGTTTTCTTATGGAAGTACCTACTTCAGTTCAGCTAGTAAATGGATCTATTTTTGCAAGTTACCGAATTTTACAACGTGTCTAGCGTTTCAACACTTCTTGCAGTGCAATATAATTTTTTTAGGGAAATTGAGGCTCAGCTTGAAAGTATTGCTTAATGGACATGTTGCTGTTGAAATATTCGTTTAATTTTGTTCCAATATTATCTATTCAGAAATTACATGAACATAAATTAATATTTTGATAGCTACTTTCATTCAAGTTGCCTGGATCGAATTTGGTTACAACAAAAACGCTAGAGTACAATTGGATGTAATATTTATTTCCATTTGAAACATTCATCGGAAAATGTTCATAATTAATAAATAAATGCAGGCACATATTCAAGCAAAGAAACCAAATAAATTCTAGGAATATTACTATGCCCGAGTCCGACAAAAACTTATGTTGTTCCTAAAATTCGTGGAGCTCTAAAGGACAACTTTTTTCTAAGAATCTTAAAAGTGGTATTCATAATTTTGAAGTTCGTTTTCCAAGTCTTGTTGATATTGACCATCTTTCCAGCCGTATTCGTCACATTTAACACTCCCGGAATAATTTCATCATCAAGATCGCCTTGTGCGGCCGCCGCAGCTGCTGCTGCTGCGTTTGCTGTGTTCCGTGCCATAATTAGGGTAGCATTTACATTGTCTATGCTGTTATACAGCCCTATTATCCTATTATACAAAACGGCTGAAATATAGAAAATGCCAAAATAAATAAATTAAATAACAATTAACATATATTTGAAAATTGTTCTTTTTCTTACAAATGTTGCTGGCAAAAATGTCCAATTGCATTTGTAGCGAAACTCCAGCGCCAGGAGCAGGCGTCTGTAAAAAAAAAAGTTCTGTTGACCAAAGTTTATACTGACTATTGACAAGCACAACGCTAATATGTTGATTAATTTGATCAAATATTTAAATTAGCTAGGAATAGAAAGTCTAGACTTGGCTTGCGCAATGTGTAATGCGAGTAATATTGTTTATAACTATTTTAATTTTATTAAAAATAATATAGAAGTTGACTTACATTTTGGGCATAATTTGAATTAATTAGAGAATACCAAAGCGCAGCAAACGCAAGCATCCACAATCCCAAGAAACTTCCACTTGGCGTCCGACGTTTGATTGACATTTTGACTAAAAAATGTTTCCTTCAGCTTTGAATTTTGAACTGTAAACAAGGAAAATATTTACAGTACACAAAACTAACTTCACAGTTTTATATTTTTTAATACAGCAAGCTGTTCCGGTGCAAATTCCGAGTTGTGAAATGCTATAGGTACCTGGAAATACAAAAGCCTACTTATTAATTGAAGTGAATGATGCGTGATATCTACTATGTTCGATTCGGTGCATAGGTACATAGGAGGAAAATTCATGTTCCATTTCTGATCTGAGAGATCTGGAAGAATTCAATACAGCAATATTTGACAAAAGGCACTCATATAAAGATCCGGAAGCTAATACCGTTATAAACAGCGTCCACCCTTAAAAGAGAAAACGCATTGAACAAAGTAATTAGTTTAGTATCTGGCGTGTTTTGTAATCTCAATCTGACACCCATTTGTAGGAAGCTCTGCATTTGTACAACGAAAACTGGAAAAACTTAAGTTAAACACATTTTTAAAAAATTATGCAAATCATTATGGAGCAGTGCTTGTTAATATCTTTTGAGAAATGACGCAGCAATATCATTGATTAATCCTAATTTATATGGTGGATTTATCGAGCGTATGAAGAGCTGTAGAGTAATTGACATGGATTCATTTAAATGAAAATTTCATTAAGTTTCCTTGTAATATTTATATAGGTATGCTGTTATTAATTGTAACCTATTTATTTATTCTGATTTAAACATAAAAGGTATAATTTAGCTTAACCTTTACCAAATAACTGCAGACTTAGATGTTTTGTCCGTCTGTGGTCACTATAACTCGACAAATACTCAACCGATGGACCTGAAATTTTCAGCAGAAGCTATTCCATTCACAAGTAAGGATAGGTTTGAACTTGGGGTTGGTGTGGGGTCACGGGATCATACTCAACGAGCCAGACGTAAATTTCGTGCACTTTTGCTAAAAACGACTATGCAACGAAAAAAACCACTATGTCAACAACTGCCTCTTAATAGCATGAATTCAAAATCACTCAGTACTCTTCAATCCACAATCTCGAATCACAACACGGAGTAATTAATTATTCAGAGTTGAGCATTCTTACATTTTTATTGTGTTCATTCCGGGATGACTGAGTTTTTTGTTGTTACAAAAATTGTGTGTGTAGCAGGAGGCGCAGCCCACGAATCGGCCAGTATGATATAAAATTGAACACAGTATTTAGTCCTATGAGAAGTATCTTCATTAAACCAAATTTGAATGCATAGCTACAATTTGATTGTATTGCTTTAATAAGCATTTACCACAGCTCACATAAATGAGTTACTATGCACCTATTGACAAAAATAATTATATTGCCAATTCACATGCGGAAATATTTAGGTTAAGCCTTTGCTCTTCTTATAAATTCAGGACCAAGACGAATTGGTCCTGATTTGAATCCATTCTTTTTCTTGAGTATATTAAAGACGTTGTTCACAATTCTGAAATTAGTTCTCCAAATCGTATCCACCTTGTCCATCCTCTCATATTCCTGGTATAGTTCATTTTGTCGCACATCCAAGTCCTCCAATTTTAATGATATTTTATTGACAGAGTTTGCAGTTTTTTCTTCTCTTTTCTCCAATGTATTAAGTCGGTTGACCAATCGGGAATTCTCCAATTGCAAATTATCTGTAAAGAGAGAAGGAAAAAAATCAAATAAATGCACTAAAAATTGGTGTATTTTTAGTGGAATAATATTTAGTACATTTTCTTAAATATCATATTTAGTTTATACTAATTTGTTTATATTACTACTTACATATATGTCCATTTATTCGGTCCAGTGAGTCCTGTAGATTTTCGCCCGGTGAAACATTAATCTAGTTAAAAACAGAATAGGATCAAATATTATTTATGGATCAATCAGACATGGGCGACTTGTCCGGTTTTTGGGAGGGGTATCGAAAACGCATCCGATTTTAACCAAATTTTTACCACATGTGTACAAAAATAATATAATACTCCATGCAAAAATTGAATCGAATTGGTGCAATTTGTTTTTGAACTTTTTGTTTTGAATTTTGCATGTAAAATATAGAGAAATTCAAAAAATAAATTTAAAAAAAACTGAACTGATTTGGCTCAATTTTGGCATGGAGTATTATATTATTTTTGTACACATGTGGTAAAAATTTGGTTTAAATCGGATGCGTTTTCGATACCCCACCTAAAAACCGGACAAGCCACCCATGTCTGGGATCAATGTCAGTGTCAATACGTTTTAAATACAGAGAGTTTCAATTATATTGAAAAAATTTCGAATTCCGCGGTACAGTAAAAATAGGTGCGTCACGTGGTAATTTTGTTTATAATTAAATCTAACGGTCAAAGATTTGCATAGTGCCATCTGGCTGGCGTTGTGTGCACTTTTTTTATGTAAGCACGTGACTTGCCTGTTTTTGCTGTGCCACGAAATTCGAAAAATTTGCATTCGAACTAAAACTCTTTGCAGTATATAAGTTTGGTAAAATGTAAAATAGACTTACATCAACACGTTGAGTATTGGCTTTTTGAAAGCAAAGGTTAAATATAACGCACCAGATAATAGCAGACGCTAAGCTGAATTTAACTCTGTAATTTGTCGCCATTTTGACAAGTTGAGTGAGCTGATTTCTAATTAAGTTCAAAAATCAAAATAATTTAATTATACAGGGTAGATACTTAAATAAATTCGAGGAGCGGCTCAACTCTATTGAGAATTGGATAAACTGAATATGATGATTTACGGAAAATGTCCTGACCTATTTAAATAAAACGCTGTAGTTAGTTCCATAAACGTCTGAAGTGACATCATGATCATGATACAAAGCTTTACATCTGAGTATGATTCAATGAGTTCAACTGAACTGAAGAACGATCGACCGAAACGAATTCTTGTGGTAAATTCTTGTTACCTTCGCTTAGAATGAATCATTGACGAGAATATTTGAAACGTGCATGAGCTATTGATAGATTCAAAAGTCATATTTAACATGTGAGCTCTTGCAACGTGTGCCATAACGATATTTCTCCAACTGCACGAATGTCAGTTGAAAGTTGAAATGTTTCATTAGTGTTTTGGAAGTCTAGAATAGGATCACTTGTGCCTGACATGTAACACAAATCTATGATTCAATCTCGGCTTCCATTTTAACACACGTGTGTTGCTTAGACTGTAGGTAGATCTCTATTTCCGGTTTTGCATCTGTGAATCACCCCATGCATTTCATTTTCTACTCGTCAACTCATGTTTTTAGATTTCCGCGAAGTCAAATATGACTTTTTTTTAGAATCCATGTTTATCAATTGAACAATGAAATTGTGTTAACCAGAAAACCAGAAACCATCGGAGGCGAATGCAATGTTTATGTATGATAAAATTACGTTGGGTATTACCAGTTAAAACGGTTTAAAAACTACAATTATTATTAAAATCCTTCGGTGATGCTAAAATTTTCAAAATAATATCTCATTTTAAACTATTTTGAGCATATTGGGGCTCATTCAAATTGGTACTTCAACAAGGTGTTTGGCATCTTTGCACTAAACTACGGTACACAAGTACAATTATGATAGAGTGAATTAATAAAAATAGTTCAAATTTCGATATCTTTATTCTGCTCTTGCCTTATGACTAGGGTTAGGGTTATATGCATTTAAAAATGGTCAAAATATGCACT
>JAQFXZ010001643.1:0-11452 GCA_034694025.1 Ceratophysella scotica | reverse complement strand
AGGATTCGGAGCTCCTGGAACAAGTCTTACGATTCGAGGGAAGGCACATCATCACAAAGCTTTGTAAGGAACTCTGGACCATGATTCGCTAATTCATAGTTTACGACTTTATACTTTATTTAACGAACCAATTCTCGGCCACTTGCACTCGGATTAAGGTGAATGCAAAATTCCCGTTACGCTATACTAGATTTTAAGTTTCTAACATTAGTACTATTGATTGAGTATGTACGCAGCAAACTTGACTCTTGACATCTAGCCCATACGTGGGCAATGGGGCTAGCCAGGTGTAGCCAGCACCCCCCTGGAGGTCGAAAAAACAGGTCAAGCACCTAGATATAATATAATAGAACAATTTTGGAAGTTTTTCTTATTTTTACGTATGTTTTGCCCAAGAAATCCAGTCTGACACCTTTCTGAGCTTCATCCCATTGCCCACCAGCCGGCACACAAGACAAGTCCCGGTCATTCACTAAAATCCGGTCTCTTGTCCTGCCCGGTTTGAATAGAAAGGTCCGGTTACCGATCGAAATTCCGGTTTGTTGTTGCTTTGTGCGCTTATATTTTCAGAAAGGGGAATGGACTGCCGGTCGCGCCGGATGTCCGAATAGTAGAGCGGAGGAGCCGTGCCCAATCCCAAAAATCTAACCCAACATAAAATCCCCTAACCTACTTACTTTTGTTGTCCTTGTCATTCCCTTCAGTTCCCTGTGATGATGCCCTGATGCCTGAAATATGAGTCATATCTAATCAAGTAGTACGAACATACGAAGTATGCTATGCAATTATGCAATTTATTTGTCAGTTTTCCTGAATTTTAACAGGTTTGCATTTACACTTCTCGATGGTATGGAGATTCTGGAGTCCCGACATGACACGCCCAAGCGGACAGCAGTTTTTCACATGCAGCCAAGATTCAACGAGAAGCTCATTGTTCTCAACACATGCGTAAATGGCGCTTGGGGACCCGAAGAGCGAAATCCTGGTTTTCCATTAACCGCTGGAGAGGTCAATGAAATCAAAATCACGTGCCAGATGACTCACTACGAGGTATGGGCTATTTGCATATTATTTTTTAAAGAAAACAACGCTCTCACTTCACTCCATTGCGATTTGCGATCCTTATACCTGCACTGTGCTGTTTAAAATAGTTAAACTGAAGAGCTTGGCACAGGAAGCGGGCTGACTGAGGGAGTAATTTGCATTTGTTATCTCAGCAATTATGGTAAATATGCAAAGCGCCTCTCCGTCGTGATGCCTCGCCGTGACTCAGTTGTTAATTCATTCTAGCTTATAATTTAGTTTGTTCAGCGCTCTCAATTGCGTTAGAATTTATGCTAGAATCCACATTGGATTTGCAATTGCAGCAAAAGTTTGAAGTTTGAACTTGAACAACACTAAGCATTCTAAGCAAGGATAGAGACGTCAAACTTAGTCCGAGCACGTATTACCGTCACAACAGTGTTAACTAATGGTGTGTTTTGTACGTAAATGTTTCGAAGGTTTAGGAGCGGGTTGAAGTGAATTTTGTAGTTCAAATGCAATATTCTCAGATTTGCTTACTTTCCTAACAGATATACTTGAACGGAACACTTTTCGCGAAGTACTTCCACCGTCTCGACAAAGATCTCGTCACTCATTTCAACTTCTATGGTGATTTCAAGATTACTGAGATGATCTACACCTAACCAAACAACCATGAACTAAATATTCATCGACTGGTCCACTGATGATACGCCAATATGATTGACAAGGATTGCTAGCCATTCTACTTTACACCACTTACGAACACATTGTTATCATGTAGTGAATTTAATAAAATTTCATCCGTTGACAAAGAAAGGCATCGCACACTGAGTTACGCATCCGAAGAATTACTAAGCGAATTAGCTGTTTTATTAATTTTAATAATACAGCAGGAATCTCAATCAATATCAGCCGGACGAGTGCAGAACAGAACAAAATCAAACTTAAACTTGAGAATGCTTGGCAAATCTAATCCTGGATATGGTAATGAACAAAGTATACTTAAAGCTAATTCTTTCCAATCACCCTCCGCTACAGTTGTGTTTGCATATGCATCTTCAGGATGTTGTATAGTAATGAATTCCTTCCTGAGACGACTCGTCCAGACTGAAGAGTATTTCGATACACTTGTAAAACTGCAGGATCCGTTTCTGGTTGAGCGAAGTATTCCAAAGGCACGATTGACTACATAGAGTACAAAACAGGATGATTTCTGAAGTATGAAGTATGAAATACTTGAATATAAACGAGGAATAATCAAGAAAGAATTGACTTACGGGTTCCTGGGTCACACGGATGTAGGAAATAGATTCGTCATTCCAAAACATGATCTTCAGAGCGCTGGCTTCCCAACTTCTCAAAGGTATCAACATGTACGCAACAAACACTTCATCGGCAAAAGAGTTGGCGCTGAATTCCGTTAGAAGTTCACCATAGCTTCGAGGGAAAAAATGATATCTTTTTAATATTATGTGTTTTATATATTATTGAGATTGTATCTTGTGCAACTTACAAGGTGGAAAATTCAGTCGCGAAACCGGGCATCTTGTTGAAATTCGAAAATACTTTTGACTTCTCCAGAGCAGACTTTGAAACCAGAAGCTCAGCCAAGCGCTTCAAAGGATCATGAATGCTCTTCTCCAGAAATAATCCGTTGCCTGTATATGGAGCACAGAAGATAGTAAAGTTAACACTTCAGTCTAACCGTCCCCCCAAAATCATTCAATAGTTGCTTTTTAAAGAACTCACCCATCATAAAGACTAATACAATCCTTGAATAAATGGCTGCAATATGCGTCGTCTTTTTAACAAGGACGGAAGCATGCTCACTCAAACAGTACTGAAGGAAGTTCAAAGCAATTTCTGTACATTCTTGCAGGCTGTGCAGGACTTTAGAACGTTGCTCTGAATTCAGTTTCTCCTTTTCCAGAATTAGAGCACGCTGATGCAGAATATTCAAAGGCTCCACGATCCAATCATAAGGTAAAAGTTTCATATCCAAGCAATGAAATTGAGCCGAATCAGAGTTTGATCCCTTGATCAAGAAGTGAGTGTATAACTGATTCGTCTCCTCAACTGAGGAGTAGCCCGATGCTTCGATGAACATACGGATGAAGTCTTTAGCCAGATGATGGTCACCGTTTTGAATTTGCGGTAACAGTTTGTAAGTAAGCGCCAACCGTTCTGAAGGTGAAATGAATTTGATCAACTCCGCACAGCAATAGAGTTCAAATCTGAGAAATATATTATTCCGCATGGGACGCGATGACGTGGAGATTCGGTTTAGGTATTTCCGAACATGTGTATCCAGTATAAGCTTCTGGATTTCTTCAGTGATTTCAAAGTTGCTTTGAACGATTCTGAGAAGCACTGTAAGGAAGTGGAAGGGTGTTCCTTTGTCCACAATTGGAGTTTGAAAGCCTCCGTATAAAACAGCTGTACATGGAGACATGTTGCTAGGATATTTACTCATCTCCTTCGACGAATCCCCAAGCTTGGAAAGGATTAGGCTGTGTGTTCTGTACAGTCAAATTAAAGTAATAAATTAAGCAGATGAAAATCAAACGATGGATACATGCCGTACCTCACATCATGTAGCGGTTATTTTAACTTACGCTAGCTTCTTGGTGAAATTTGAGTAGACCGAGGATTCAACGAAGCCTTTCACAGCCGAGATGACACCAGGAAATTGTTGGTATGGTTGTGCACGGTGAATAAACTGCAGTCCTTTTGTAACCGCGGCAATAGAAAGGTCCTGCAAATCATGTCGCACAAAGATTATATTATGAAACTATGCAAGTCCAAGTCTGAATCTTCCTCGACAGACGCCAATGAGAATCTTCTGTATCATGCTGAATTGGGTATGCTGAACTGCATTTATATCAAAATTCGGAATTACTGAACAGACTTACATTGTCGTACAATCTGGCGACGTTACTATCCCGTAAAATAGCGAGTAATTTGATTACAAAGGCCGCAACGAATGAGGCACCGTCTTTAACTAGACCCCAATGTGAGTGAGAATCCAGAGAGATCAGTTTTTCCATCAGTGAAAACAGATGAGCTGCATGGTTCAAGTCGAAAGAGCACAAGGTGTCACGAGTCCGAAGCAGATGTAGGAAATTCATTAGGATAGGGAAGAAAGACCTTCACAAATGAACAAATGAAATGCATCATTAGAAAATTAACGTCACATTGTTAAGTTATCGTCATCAGGGTACAAATAGGTACAAATGATTATTGAAACTCACGAGTACTCCTCAGTTCCAAATCCGTAAGTTAGGAAACCGTCCCATAGCTTGAAGGATTCAAGAATAAGAACTTCTACTTCCATCACATGGTTCTGGTCCAACCTGATTAAAGAGCGTGACCATAACAAAGACCATAACAACACAAAATGGACCATTTTGTAAAACCAAGCATGCATGATTCACTACAGTCAACAGTATACAAAACGTGCATACCAGAACTTACCATTGATCGTAGGCCAAATATGACATAACTGGTGTGAACATGTTCATCCTTGTGTACAACTTTCGAGCATTCTCGTGACTGGAATTCACCAAAACTCGGAAAACCTTGACAGCCAGGGGAAGTGGGATCCCAACCATATTACCAGGTCTCTTTCCTAAAAATTAATTAAGCATTATAAAATATCACTAAAATTTAATTTTCAATGAGCATCTTTTTTTAAAATATATATATATACCTATCATGGTCCAGTTCGATGTCATGAAATTGGCAGAAATCTTTCTCAATAGGTCATGTCGTTCGATCAGTTTGTCCGGTGAATGCCTTGCAATTCGAATGAGAATTTTCAAAATTCCGAGCACACCGCTTTCGTTCAAAGAAATCTCCGAGTGGCAAAGCAAATAAGTACATCTGGTTAAAATGTCTGTTCTCTCAATGAGAAAGTCGATCAAGTCGACGCGGACAAATTGGTAGTCTTTGAGCTGTTCGGATTGTTCCTCTTCTCCACTTGGATTTCCTGTTTCAGGCAAACGTGGTTCTTCCGGATTTGTGGCACTCGTGGAAATCCAGGGGTATGGTGATGCGTTTGGCCATAAGTAGCAGGAATCGAGGCTCAACTGTCAGAAGATTGCAGTCGTCAATGAAATGAAATAGGTGGTTGAATTTCACATTGATTAGAAATCGAACAAGGATACAGAGGCATCTTACCTCTTCCCTGATAGGATATAGCATAGCCGACAAACAATTAATAGCGGCATTGACAGACTGAGCATCGGTACAATCCATCCCAACTCTCAAGACATGAATAATATCCATCTCGTTACATACGTGGAACAGGCTTTTGTCCAAACTCAAATCAAATTCCCCTTGAAGTAAAAAATATTCGTTAGATGGCACCGTTCAAAATATTTAGCTTTAATGAAAAATTCTATATAAATATTAGTTTAATTTTGTGCGCCGTCTACGAATCTAAATTCAACTTACCGTTGTGAGATTTGTTGAAAATGTCAGCAAGAATACTGAATGCCACGGCTCTCTGTTGACCGAGCTGAGATCGAGCTAGTGTAAAAAGTTCCTCCATGGTATAACCCGCCCGATTCATTTCCTCGCCGTGGTTGTGAAGAGCCTGATTCCACGTATTTCCATCCTTTTCCATTTCCTCGGTTACCAGTCGACCTTTGAAGTCAAACCTTGCTGAACGAGTTGGGACGTCCTTCGAGTCGAGATCTGTGGCCTTCTCTTCCACACTACTGCTCTTCGGAACTGGAAGAGTCCATTCCAATTTCTTCGTCTCTACCAGATCCATATGAGGAAAGGATCGCACCGAGTCCGGATCTATAGGTAAGTCTTCAGAGTTCGTTTCACGGAAATCTGCAGCGGCTGGCGTATCAATTGTCTGGAATTCCAAGGTTTCATCCTCAGCCTTGACATTAGTATTCTTGACTTTTCTTGACAAAATATATTCTTTTGTTTCAGGTTTCATCGCTGCAAGCAGTTGACGGCGAGCTTGTAAAATATCCGCTTCCGAATAGCCAGCAAGAAGAGGATGAATCGTTGCACCCACTGATCTCTCGGCGTCGTCTTTCACTCTGCTGGAGCTGGAACATGATTCCTCCTGGGAATAGTCGAGTACAGTTTTCTCGACATCACTCGCTGCTGTGTTCGTGCTCTTGAGATCGAGAGATTTGACATGACCCAATGGGTTGAACTGGTCAAAATTTGCTTGTACTCTTGCCCATGCGTCAGTTCCCTCCAATTTCGTAAGTTTCTCCTTTTTGGAGTCTTGAAGAATCATTCTCTCTTGTTTGAAGAGTGATTTTGTTTTAGTTCTACCAGTATTGGAATCTTCCACAGCTGTATTTTGCTGAGGCAGTTGTTGCATACGACTGAAATCGAGAACGTTCGGAACCGCTGTCCCCAGTTGTTTAAAATTCACATGTTTCTCTTTAATTTCTCCAATCAAGTCCAACACATTAACGACGGGTTTTTCAACTGTCGTTGCTCCTTCACCAGAGGGAACTGTCCCTGTTGGTGATAGTGGTAACTTTCGTGAATCTTCCTCCCTCTTTGACTTGACGACTTTTGCCGCCGGCTTGAAGGTACTTCTAGTTCCAGTTCCATCTGAAGCACAAAATTGCTGATGCTCTGCAAGCACATCTTCTTCCGTATCTGTTACCTTGGGTCGTCTTATACTGGACATCTTGACCGCACTGATGTATGTTTCAAATCCTGTGTTCTGTCATAAAAGAACTAGCACTGTGGGTGGGCTCGTTCCTTCGTGATTTTCTAAATCAGTCACCAGCAAGTGTCTTAAAAACAAAAATAAGTCATGGATTCATGAAAAAAAATAGACAGCAACTGACAACGTGAAATACAATGCTGTCACAATGTCTTGTAATGAAACAAATACTCAATAATAGTCGATGGTCGCCAAAGAATTACTTGTGTTGTGACTGTGAGGACCTTCTGCGTTCATGCTGAGACATAGAGTACATTTGGCATTGGGATATAATAATATGTGTAGACAAATACAAACATGAGACATACGGATACGGATGGAATGTCATAGAACATTTAGAATGGAATATTTGATATGCAATTTGCATTGTACATTGTAAAATTTAACCATTCCATACATGCACGTATATTAATATGCATACAACATTTAACCATTTACCATTTATTTTTAGAACTGCAAACTGCTGACTTTGAATTTCTTAACTGCATGAAACATTCGTAGGTACTTTACATTTTAGCTGGCTGTTCTGTTAGTATTAGTAGCTTACTGTCACTGTGAATTCCGCTTTCTTTGTTCTTTGCAAGCCACATAAAGTAGTTCATACATCATAGTTGATGGGTAAGTCAAAGCAACGTACCATGTACCATTGTACCTGCTTGTCCTTGTCACCGGTTGACACGCCAAACCTAACACCATGCAAACATCATTTATTTCCTACTTCCCCATTGACAGCAGCCTAGAAGGACTACACATCAATTCACAACAATGACAAATGACGATTTAACAACGGCAACACAGAAACAACGTTTTGGACGTCAAACACAACGAACGCGAACGTGGTGCACCGCACATGCACTTGCACTATTTTGCTTCGAGAGGATTTGAATATCCCGGGTTCACAGCTTTCGCCAGCATTAGCCCAATTCAAACAAGGTTTCTCCCGGTTCCTTGGGATTTGAGAGACTTGGGTGAATTCAGTTCGAATTACATATTTTTATTACAGTTACGGTATTTGATAGTATGTAGTATTAGTATTGTAGAGAATTAAATTAAAGTTATTTAAATTAAATGATACAAATATTATCTGAAGTATGCAGTTTAATGTTTAATGTTAAGTCACTCTGCAATCTGAAGCACCGTCGTCGCCAACAACCATTTATCTAAGTGTAAGTAAAAACCATCAAAAATCAAAAGCACCATTAAATTCAGATTCAAGTCAAACATCATCGGAAAGGTAAGTATATATACATAACTGAATAACAATTCAACCTATTTACAATTTACCAAATATCGTATGGAGTTTTGATGGAGTACCGATCCGATGTCCTAGTCCCATTAGCTTTATTGATAAGCGATGGGCCTGTCACGCTGTTGTAGTTATTTGTACTTCCTAATTCCTAATGTATGTTGTATGTGTTTGTAATTCCCAGGACACAGGGTCTCAAGCTTTGTTTGCTTCACCTACTTTCATTGGACAATAGTCAATAATGGAATATTTAACTGGAAAGAAGCGACGCGGCTCAGCATTTGGCGAAGCTTCCACCTCCAGTGTCAACAATGAATCCAAAAGGACTAAATATGATCCTCGTCTTGGAGTTGATGACAGGAAATCATCGTTTATGCCAGACCTTTACAAGAAAGAAAATGCTAAAAGAATTCCCACGGAACAACCTGATCCGGATTTCCCAATTTCCGAAATTCCGTCTGACACCAAAGCAGCCTTACTTTATGTTCGGAACATGTTTCCCATTGATTTATTCCAGAACCGCCTCCCACCTATCATACTTCAGTCGCAACTTGGCACAATCGTTAGCAACTCGAGTATTCTAAACTCTCAGCTAAGAAAACTGGCTGCTGATGGGGAGATCCTACTTTTTTCCAATGCCATTTCAGGCGGAGCCAGTAATTTTATTGTATTCTACAAGGACTTTGTCGAAATTCAAAGAGACGGCATTTATGATCGATTCGTCAAACAAGTTTTGGCGCTGAAGCCTACAAGTCCTGGAAATAGTGTTGATGAAGAAGGAAGTTCTTTGACTAATCCTTTCACTTTTCGCCGAATTCTCAAGGACGATTTGATGAAGAAGTGGAAGTTTAGAGAGAACGATGTGAGGCTGTTGGTGAACTCTGGCTACCTGGGAATTTGTCAACCTGGTCAGTATTGTCTGAGTTTACCTAATGCTGGACTCTTCATGAAATCCTATAAACAAGGAGAAAAGGCCGTCCTTGGTGCTATCAAACGGTCCAAATATGGAACTGTTATGCAAAATGTGAGTCCAAAGCGTCCAAAAGGAATACTGTGTTTAATTCATTTTTGCAATATTGCAAAATATTGCACACACATTCTTTGAGTACTATTAACTATTACTATCTCTTTCCTGACGGCAGCAGCTGGTAATATTCTTTCCTATGCCCTTTTTTGTATACTATTTCCAGGATTTTGAAAAACGAGAGATGAGCAAAACCGTTCCGCTCGGAATAAAGTATCATCTCTATGATCTGATTGGAACTGGTACATTGGAAAGGTATGCCTTTACCTTGAGTTGATGTCGAAGAAGCTGAGTTGTATACTCACTTTTTCTCTGACTCTGACACACATGTCGTATTCTTTGATTCCTTTTTCTTTAATTCCAGGAGTGAAACCACATCGGGACCTTTATTGCGAATCAAACCAAAGAGAAGCTGAGAATCACAGATCTAGCGACAGATTTAGTTTAGTGAGTTAACACAAATTCTAGGTTGATACTATATTTCCAACTCGGCTTATTGCTCCATGAAACATGAAAAGGAAAAAAATGAAGGGAAAATAATAGCTCTAACGTTTCTAGTTCCAATTCAATTTAGTGTTCTATTGATTGAGATTACCTAGTTAAACTATTAGGCTAACAAAGTGACTCGTGGTATACGGATGAAGTCAATCTCGTTCAGCAGTCACGACTAATATTTTATATCAAACGATGTTAATTCATTTTCATTATCAATGTATGCAAATAGCACATGGACAGCCCAGGAATGGGGTTCATGTTGTATTCTTTACGTAATATATTAAAAATAATCTCACTATGTACAAGAATGAAATGCGAGCCATAGGTGAGACGAGATCGTTTTTAGAGCAATTTTAAAATTAGAATATCCTATTTGTATTTAAATCTACCAGTTGTAGGACTGTTTCAGATTTCAGACTTGAAAATTCCTTCATTTAATGGATAACTCATACGGATTTGAAGAAAAACTGCTGTTTTGCAGGTGGAGGTGGAGGTGGATTATGTTCAGTGTTTTGTGTACTAAGATTCATCTTAGTGATGAAAATAAAATACTCCAGAAACCTAATTCTCTTCATTATCAATTTTCAAGCGGAAATAGGAATTGGTTATCGGTTAACTAAAGTTCGTATTTCCTTATGTTGCCACCCATGCTAATTTTTCACTCTGCACATGAATACGATACCTACGTGAAGAAACTAGTAGTTGAAGAGGGTCAAAATAATAAATTTTTAGCTGATAATTTACAATTGTTGTGCATTATTTCTTAGTTCTAAGTTGTATTCTAAGCCATAGGTCATAGGCTAACCAAACGATCAGATATCAGATGGTAAAGTATTGTACGAACAGTTGTTTATTTCGACAAAGATAATTGATACATTACATGCGCGAAAAGGTAGCCAGGTAGCTCTGCAACGACGCTAAATCAAGATTTACATAATGTCTTTAATTTATCAAGCGCGCTAGTCGTAAGAGGCAGTTTGAGATCTTAAATACAGTGCAAAACACAAAAGCGTGGGAAAGTAATTCGCTACATGGTTCGGTTTCGGTTCCGATGTGCTTGCTTGCTGCCGTACGGTCAACGGTGCGGTGGCTGTTTTTTTGTTGGTTGAATCAGTAGTTGCCAGTGTTAAGTCAAGTAATTCGTGTTATCGTGTTAATCCAAGGGGTGAAATTAGTTACTAACCTAATCCACAATATTCAATATAGCATTTACCACGTCCATCAACCATCAAGCGACGTAACGTACGAAACTTAATTGGATTATCTTGAAGATAATAGATAATAATACTGAAGTTCAAAGGACGAGAAGAATGGGTGGTGGAGCTCTGACCTTCAAAACCCTTGCTCAGTGTCATGTGTCTAAGGCGAGAACAAGTATCATGACATTACCACATGGAACTGTGGAAACTCCAGTCTTTATGCCGGTTGGAACTCAGGTTCGTTTCTCACTGGACATGTATGTGAATTTATAATCTATATGCTGATTTGATATTTGGCATGAGTAGTTTTTTTTAAGACAGCGCTTCTTAATTTTGTGATACGTACAAGCGTACGTGTTGTTGTAGTTCAGTATATTATGACTGGTACATTATCGACATCAACATATTAAATTAGGTCCAAATTCAAACTAAGGAAGGAATACTTGGCAAGCTCGGGTCAGTAGTATTCCATTCTTAGTAGAGTTCATTCTGCATCTGCTCATGGCCATTGTTGTCGTTGTCGTGTACGGTCAAGTTCAGTCATTCACAGCTGAATTGATCTCAATTTGTAAATTTCTTCCTCCAAATTACGATCTCAATCTCAATTGCTCGTTGTTTTTAGGGAACCCTAAAAGGGTTACTTCCAGAACAACTCGAAAAATTGGATTGCCACATTATGCTGGGAAACACGTATCACTTGGGAAATCGGCCGGTAAGACATTTCGGTTTCCTATCACACTATGTCACATACC
>JAQFXZ010001642.1:0-11453 GCA_034694025.1 Ceratophysella scotica | reverse complement strand
GCCCACTGCGTTTTGTGCTGTGGGAGGACGAAGTTGAGGGGTTTTCGTCTTTCACGGTCTCCGGGAGGTCTTTTGTATTGGAACACGTTCCTTGTGAATCGTTGACATCGTAAATCAAACAGCAAACAGCGAGACCCTGACTAAATATGTTTATGCATACGAATCCTAACCTTAATCACACGTTTATGAACATATTATGTAAAAAAGATTTCACAGTGTTTCTCTGTCGATACCTATTTGTGATCGAATATCTATATCTACTCTGTGGTTGGTCTCTTAATTTTTATTGACAGTGTCTGATAGGGTTAATTTCTTCTACAAACAGCAAAATCTGACGAAGTTCGAAGTTTGTCAAATTATCGGTATTGATTAACGTATCGCACTGGTATAATGTCAGGAGTTGGGATTCCTTGTATTCAGGAGAGCAAATCTTTGCTTCTGCGAATGTTGCTGTACGGGTAAATCTTCACCAAGTCCTTTGAATTTTCATATACATGCGTTAAAGCCTGGTGAGCTACAAACAAACCTCAATTCTGTCTCAACTTCCAATCAATCGTGTTGGCAAATGGTTTATTAATTCCATAAATTCTTAATGCTAGAGAATCCATTGTAGTTGTTTTGACTAGACTATTGATCTAATCCATCATCAAATGGAAATTCCAGGTGCACTGAGACGGGAGCAGATTGAAGCATGGCACTCGAAAGTAAATGCTGTTTGAGCCCAAATGTAACAACTAGAGTTGTTTAGTATTAGCATTTAGATTTCTCAAGAAGTAGTAAGATTCAAGATTTCAAGTATTCCACGATACAAATTATGAAGGATCATTCAAACGACATAATCGGATTAACGAAATGGTTTGCGTGAAGAGAACTGTAGCCACTTTGGAGCCCATGATGGGCTGGTATAGTGTAAGTGCAAACAGCGAATATATTCAAAACTTAAACATGAATGAACTTCTAAAATCCGTTGTGGCTCCGGATTTCCTAAGGTAGTTCTCCTCAGGTATGTTGACATGTAACTCAAACTTGGGGCTTAGATGAAAGACGAAGCTTGAATTCAATGTACTTCCAGACCTTCTTTCTCATGATATCAGAGAAGAAAAATAAATGAGCTTTCTCTTTTAAGTGACTGGAAGAGCATTTGGAATTCTATCCCGCGTATCGCATATCGTCTGAAGAGCAATCTTGGTTTTGCATTCTGACGCAATACGTACATATGCGTATCATTTCGTCTAGTCTTGCACAACAAAGGTAAATAGGGTTTTATGCTCGGCAGTTGCGTACCCATTGCAGCTTCATGTAATTCTAAAACGCAGGTATTTCCCTTGTCGTTCAGTTGGGCAAAAGTCACTTGGGGAAACCCAAAACTAATCAATTTAGAAAAAATAAGGTCACTTGAACAAAACTGTAATTTCGCTACTTTGTTGCGGCAGAAACTTGCACAATGGTTCGACTTCAAACTTAGATGATCCAAATGTGACTATCGTGAATTAAAAATTAAATACTAATTTAAATATGACTAAATACAAAACTAACACAATTAACCCATAATTAAAATAAGTCACCAAATACTCTTGAGAATTTTGAAGAAACCTGTGTTTGAAGTATCTGTAGTGTGCGCCTAACCTACCGACGAGTACGTTGGTCATTCCATTAATTCGTGCGCGTCATAGAAAAGCTGTTAAAACTGACAAATTTGAATGAATTTGGCTGAAACTTTTACCACATGTAAAGTAATCAGTAAATTACATTGCAGCAAAAAATTAGGCAAAAAAGAACGTAATTTGTAAAAAATTGTAATAAAAACTGTTCATTTGGATAGTTTTACCCAATTGTTTAACGCAACGTAATTTAGTTAATGGGATACCTGTAGTGAACGTTTCAGCCCAATTCATTCACGTTTGTTAGTTTTACAGCTTTTAAAAGCTCGCACGAATTAATGGAATGACCCTCGTACATCTCAGAAATCAGGAGCACAGTTGGCGATTTTCTCGACTTTGAATTTACGTAATGTGATGAAGCTGGACAAAAAAACTTTAAAAAGTAGTTTTTTCCATATAAATTTTTCGCAACTCCCGTGGGACCAATTTTCCCACCAGTTTTATTTTACTCAGTGTACATATTGTGAATTAATCGAAATCAATCTTAGGCAAGAGAATGAACACAAGAGCTTATGAGTTGCGGCAGTGTCCCAATCCCAATCCTATGTAGATCCAGACTTGGATTTCAATCGGCATTGAAGCAGAAGCGATTAATATGGATTTGTGTTTGTGAGACGGGGAGACGTAGACCAGGAATGAAGGAAGACGCGGTGGAGATCCGATTGATCTTTCCCCGAAGCCTCCAGCCACTTCAAAAATATTGTTCAAATGCCTTTTTCTTTTGTGTTTCGTCTCAATATATTTACTGATGTGCCGTTCTGTCTTTCCTTCCTGAAGAAAGATCAAAAGTGAAGCAAGTTTCGTCATCCCTATTCATCGATTTGACTTGGACTAGGAAATCAATCTCCTTGGCATGTTGTGTACGGATTTGGATTTCAAGGAAACACGTCCATCGATTCCGAGCTGTAAGTAACTGATGCTCACGAAGAGAAAAGAAGACGGGAGACTCGTTTTACATTTTCCTCGAATTTGCATCATAAAGCAAAGGCAAGACGTCCGTTTGTATTCCTTCCATTATTCCCAGCATTGACAACATTGCTCCCATGCCGAACAGAAGGGGCTTATGCATTCTAAATTCTAATGGCTCAATTCTCTTCAGCAGCTCTACCCATCCGCATACCAAGTACCCAGTGTCAGTAATGGCTTTCCACCAAAATACTAAAAATAAAGGAATAAGGAATGAATATCGACAAACAAAATGTTTAGAATTTAGTTTGCACAAACCGAAACTTCGAATTAAACTACCGCCATTATTCCCATTTCACATTATTGCTCATTTTGAGCGAAGTTTCGAACTCTTTCGATTACGCACTTTGACATTAGTGCTGATAATTAGCATGGCCTGAATGAAAGCTAATTTCGTATATTTATTATCGTGCGACGAGATAAATGCTGAATATTTACGCTTGCTAAAAAGGACAGCAACAGGAAATATAGTCAAAATACAAATAGTCAAAATAAATATTGTCAAATCAAGTTTTTAAAGTACCTAGTGCTAAAGTGCTTTTATTGTATTTTACGAAACAATTAATTTATGTCATAGATCTACTCGTTTTAATTTTTTTTTAACCCCATGCAACTGCATTGCTAATAAATGAAAAAAATATTTTACTTGCTAAAATTTTTAAGAAATTACTAAGGAATAAGGCGACCATTTTTGCAGAGTCGAATTTCATATACCTATTCAATATTTGGTAATGAAAGTTCTTGTGCAACATTTGTCTGTAATCTCAGATTAATATTTGACGTAATATTAGTCTTACCGCAAATATTTCCTATTCTCGCCGCAAAATAACTAAGTTGAGTAGGGTTAGGTTAAGTTTAGCTATGCGGACATTTCCACAAAAAAACGTAACCCATTAACCTGAGTATGCATATGCATACGCAAATCAGGAGGAAATGCGGATAAGATTTGCGGGGAACTAAATTATTCTTCGGTCAACTAAGTTACGCTCAACTTAATTTAGCGGTGAGAATTGGATTTATTTGCGGTGAAATCATAGCTTTAATATTTTATGCCGCAATGTATGTGATTTCGTCGGTTTTAACAGCCTGCCCCTGCCGACGACAGTTCTCTATTTTATCTCCTGAAAAGAGCGTACAAAGAAAGTGGAACAAGGCAATAACTACACACTAAGGATGGTCACAGATTATGGTTTGTCTATTGTAACAAGTAGAAGTTCCAATTTGGAACTCCTAGGTTTTGACACATGAGGTCCCTAATGTATTAGAAGGAGATAGCGTGGATGAAAGACGAGTATACGCAAAGGCTCAGGCGGACTTTGGTATTGGCATTTTTTAAATTCGAATTTGTGATGCATGGGTGGGGGGCCTGAAAGGAACCAAATGGTGAGCATGGTGGGCATATTAATATAGTGGAATATTTTGAAACCATGCCACAACACATAAAAGAATGCATGAGACAATAACTTTCTTTTTATGAGCACAGAAAGTGACATCAGTCTGGCCGTGTAAGGCGTTGGCATTTATTGAAGCACCGCTAAGTAGAAGGAGAAGGAAAGCTTCACCACGAAATTACATTCGCTAAATAAAGATAATGACTTGCCTGAGGAGATCGACAATGAGTCCACGGATCCTTCCTCATTATTGGCACTGTCCTTGTCTTTGGAAAGGGAGCCATGACTCAGGCCCAGATTCGTCTTTTGTGGAATATGAGTCAGAAGAGCATTGAAAAAGTTGTAGAGCTGAAAGTACGAAAGAAAATCCGAATTTAGTAATATTGTATTTCAACCACTTAATGAAGGTGATCAAATGCAAATGTCATATGCCGATTGCCGATCAAATGGAAATAGTATCGTTTTCAAAATATGTTCACGGCGGAGAGTACAAATGCTCGACCTCAGATTTCATGATGAAAAATCAAAAAGTCGTTTTCTTTGGATGAAAAGTGATTTAAATATTCAGGGTATGGGTGCTGAACTGAACTGAATAACAGATTTGTCAATTTAAACATAAAATAAATTCGTATTTCAAAGATTTTTAGATAATAATGAGTAGTTTTGGGTTGATAGAGCAAGTTGAAGAATACGAGGGTTGTGTCAAACGTTATGGCCGATTTTTGAAAAGCTGTGAAACGAATAAAAAATAATAAATTAGGCTGAGTTGGAAATGAAAGTAACACCTGAGTTGCATCGCACAGTTCCCGCATTGACAGTTTCTATTAAAATTCTAATGGAAATTTATTTTTCATTTTAATAGACTTAAATTTTTTATA
Organism: Ceratophysella scotica; assembly: GCA_034694025.1. Taxonomy (NCBI): domain Eukaryota; kingdom Metazoa; phylum Arthropoda; class Collembola; order Poduromorpha; family Hypogastruridae; genus Ceratophysella; species Ceratophysella scotica. The sequence goes on along the minus strand of JAQFXZ010001642.1, from coordinate 6,557 downwards.
ATTGTTATTTTGCATTACGGTAATCTTCCATGGGCTCCCGTCAAAACAATACAATTCTTGGAATATGATTCAATTTTCATGAGTTGAGTTCAGCTATATTTGTTTTACAGATTTTTTTTTAAAAAGGCAAACAAAAATTTTGTGGGACCTAAAAAAAAGTTACTTTGTCTGGTCGAATATTGTGTTTCTTGGTCAAGTCTCATAAAATTTTGACCAAAAACAAGGGCAGCCCATATTTGCTCAATTGTGGAAAAATATGCTGAGGTAAATATTCTGAAATTTTGGGTTTTTTTTTTTTTATTTTACTAAAAAACGCCTTGTTCAAATAAAATTGTTATTGAAACTATCTATATGGATTTTATATATCCAACTTGTTGCAGTAATGAAACATGGCTATTACTTTACATGTGGTGAAAGCTTCACCCCAATTCATTCAATTTTTTCTTCATACCATTGTGAAAATCGGACAAAGTTTTTGAACCAAACCTCGTATACTTGTCATTTTTTGTGGTGTGCTATTTTGTAATCAAATATTCATAGAAATGAAATTTAATATTTTTATGTAAGCTAGAGCCTAATTGAATGTCATGTTTTTGTTTCAAGAACCAAAAGGTCAAATAAGGCAGATAGACCCCGTTTAATTTTCAATCTTCATCTTAAGCTCATAACCTTTACAATTGGCAAGAGACACCGGATCACTCAATCTGGTTTTTGATAGATTTGAAATCTGAAACCAATACCGGATTGTATAATATTCCTTCACTAGGAATGTCCTGAATATTCGGCTGGCCAAATATTCGGCACCCAATAGTGTATTTTTCCGCCATTGGCCAAAGATTCGGCCAGATATTCGGCCGAATAGTTTTATCAAAGAATTGGATACATTTTTCGACTTTACTTACTACAGATTTTCATCCGATTTAAATGTAAAATTCTTCATTTTTAGGTCATAATATTCGGCCGCCAATTAGTAGGTTCGTCCGTTATTGGCCGAAAATTCGGGCCGCCGAATACTTCAGAGCCGAGTATTCCGCCCAGCCGGATAGCCGACTATTCGGAACATCACTACGCTTCACCAAGTTTCCATAAGTCTTCAGACAAGGAAAAGATCCTAGAATTCTATCTTGATAAGCTATACACATTGATCGCCCATATGATATTTCATATTTGTTGCCTTCAGCGGCAATACCAATAGCAGTAACATATGCGCAAATCTTTATTCAATCTTTATGCACCCCACAATTCCAGAATTGGTTGATCGTAACATTAGGTCTTCTAACACTTTTTGGAAGAAATGATGCTTAGAAACAGGCTTACTTTCATTTGATCCTGTTCCCCAGCGTACTCGATGGTTTGGAAAATGTTCCAAGTGTAGCGTCGACGGATCTCCATCCGAGCCAAATATTGACGATACCATCGCTGAATAAGAATGGCTGCTTTCAGAGCTAGAAACAGAACAGAAACGAAAGCATTAGGAAATGAATGTCATGAGCTTGTTGTCAGTTATCATCAAACCAAATTGAGTTTTCCGCACATACTTTCTCCTTGCCTCTCGAATTCGAAAATGCGTTTACTTTTATTTTTGTTCCTCTTCCAGGAACAGTTAGGACGAAAGACGAGGAAAGCCTCCAGTGTTGTGACCAAGTTACGGTTAGCCCAGCCACAGCACAAACCCTTCTCACCACTTCCATTATTGTCTTATGAATATTTTCCGCCTTTTATTGTTATTACTCTCGATTGCATCATTTTCTCACAAAGGACTTTCTCTAGCACTCCTGCAAACACACTTTCGACTAGATAAAGCTCCATGCATATTCAGTTCTATTGTGTAGCGAACAAAAAACCTGAGCTTATCGCTCCATTCACTTGCTTACTAGGCACCTCTGGCCTCTGGCCTTTGTAATCTACAAACTAGACGCTTTCACTTTTATCCCAATGTTGTTCTTCTAAAGTCAAAACTTTGGTTGTGAAAAGGGATAAATCCCTAGTCTCTCAAGCTTTTGCTTCTGTTAGTACATTATTTTGGCCTTTGTCAAGTTTCTAATGCTCTTACATATACAGTAAAGGCAAATTTATTAGCAAGTTGGTCAGCCGGCCGCCTGTGAATTAGGTCCACGAGTCTGAAAACGTAGAACTACAGTTAATCCATAATACCTTCATACAAAACCATAGCAGACAACCCTAAGCTATTCGGGTTTTAAAATGCTTATAGTAAATGGTTTAACTAGATTTGTGAGCTATTGAATACTTAAATTTATTAAACAAAATATCCGGATGAATTTTTCAGATTTCGAAACAGTTGGACAAAGGCAGTTTGGCAAAACAAGGATTTTTGGTGATTTCTTTTTCCCAGCTGACGAAACACCTAACCTGGCCTAAACTATACTATGCTATCCCAACCTAACCTAATATAAACTATTCCAACCCAACCTAACCTAACATACACTATTCCAACCCAACCTAGCTTAACATAAACTATACCAACCCAATACAACCTAACCTAACCTGCACTAACCAAGCCTTTTATAAACTGTTTTGGTTTTGCCCAACTGGTTTTTGCCCAAGTGACCGACTGTGCTTACATATGATATCTGCGTATATGCGTGTGTCGATTTTGAAGTACAGGTTGAGCATGAAAATTGTGTACTATTTTCTTTATTTTTTTGTCTTTAATGCGTATTAGGATTTCTCTGAATGGACAAAGTAGACGACGTGATATTTGGTTTATAATTTTTTGCGCCAACAAAAATATAGAGAAACCAGGCTAATTTCTCAGGCTAATATTTAAATGTACATTCTAATCAAGTTAGCACGCGCTTAAACTAAAATAATGAGGAACTACGTGTTGTAAGTTATTCAGCCCGTTTAGGTAAACCTAACCTAACTTGACAGAAATGAATCTGAATAAATAGCCTGGGTTTTCTATATTTTTGTTGACGCATTAATGTTTTCCCGTGATAATTTACAAAAGAAATATAAAATTCGTATGGAAAACATTGTTTTCTAATCTCCCCTGATTTGTTGCTGTTGCTAAGCGTAATCTTCCACGTAAAATTTGAATCCGCTCAGCGCTATGTATTGATTTACAGCCTAGCTAGTCAAAATATCATTAGCCTAACTTTCTGTGAGTAGGTTCAGGCAGCCTAACCGTGCTGAAGCCTGTGGATCAAGCAACTCCAGACACGTCGGCATTAACGTCCGCACTAACAAAGATATTTCATTTATTAATTTAAGAATCAGATCAACATTCTTGATTGATGTGATGTGATGGAAGATTGAGATTCATTTGATATTCTGACGCCGTTGCTGTTGCTTGGGTTGAAAGGCTGGAGAGTGTCTAGATTTCCGCGTGCGATTGGCTCCAATCGCATTACATTGAATAATCTATGACTCAAATCCCTCGGATTGACAGGTCGCTGTGGACGACTATGGACTTTATGTGTTTGAAAGATTCAGGCTGGAAGAAGGAATTGAGTTCCAGTAGACACGAGTGTATCGAGACTACTAAACTATAATCTGAGTAAAATCTTTCTCTGCCTTTCTTGCCAATAAGCCGAGGAGACACGGGGGCAGTGGGAGCTGCCCATGAGAACGCTCAATGATGGTTTCCTTCCAACTCGACTGGAGTTCTTCCTGACATTTGTCTGGAAATCTATACAGGAAGGCGCGTTGCTCTGGTTCAATAGGGTTCGGGCCTGATTGGAGTGCACTACGAAACAGGAATATATGATGGAACGTTTGACTTTATGATTTTTTTTATTATTTCTTTTGAATGAAGATTGGGAAGGAGGAGGAGGAGGAAAGAAGTTTATGCAAGCTGAAACCTGACATTTATTTAGATTGATTCCGAGATCTGGAATCAAAGGGAGAAAGTGGAATAAACATGGGATTTGAATATTTGCCGTGTCAGGAATTCCGAGTTGAAGGCTTGGAGCTTGGAGCCGTGACAGAAGAAAGAGAATTAGGAGATAAAAACTTGATTTAAGAAAAGAGCGGAACCGGCGGCGTAGTTACTTACGGTTCGAGTTTCACCAAAGTGAAAGGGAAAGTTTGAAGGTGTTCATAATTTTATAACATATACACTTGAGGGGAAAATAGATTGGAAAAAGGCTTTGGAGAGCATTATACATGCCACCCACGTTCCACCACTCTCACTTCCTGTACTGTGCGTATGGCCTCTCCGTAATCTCTCCTTTCTCTCTAGAGTAGCATGACTTTTCAGATCGGAATATTTCATAAGTGGGTGTAGGCCATAATTTTTAATCTCAATAGTTAAAAGAAATCTATGAGCAGCCTGATTCCAAGTTCATGTTGGAGAAAGTTTTAGGCCAGACAAAAGAATATTTTGTATCGCAGAAAGTCAATTTAGTTTTACGTTCTTGGAAAATTTCGTAGCCAGCTTAGTTCATAGTTAATTCATTGCCAAGCCAAATCAAAGTTAGTTCAGATTGATGTTCACAGCAGGTCATATTCCAAGTTCGTGTTGGAGAAAGTTTATAGCCAGCCGCCTTCAGCCCAATGCCAGGCCCATATTATTTGAGAAAGTTCACTATCGGTCTAATTCAAAGTTTACGCTAAGACAAGCTGACCTAATTCATAGCTTGCCGTTTTCTTTATTGCACGGTTACGGTATCAGCGATAGCTAAACGCCAACTAGATATTTATCAGCTATTTGCTTTCAACTACGCTCAAACAATTTAGAAATGTTCATCAAAAAGTTTGATACACAAAAAGCGCCACACAAAATGACGCAATATCAAAAAACCGCAATTCAAAAACATGTTTTTCCCAACTAGGTATATGGTATAAGCAGTGACTCGGAAATATTCGATTACATTTTACTGTTCTACAATATTGACACGCGAGCCAATAGGTATGAGCTTTCGTTGACAAACAAAGAAATCTAAAATCTTGATTAATTCCATTTAAATTAATACATAGAACTGAACAGAGGGACGATGATGCTAAGTTTAAAAAATTCAAATTTTCTATATTTCGGCTGATAAAATTTTACTATTTTACAAGACAATGGACTAACGGATTTAGCACAGGGTTTGGTTCGAGCTGCGCACTGTAAACTGCTAGACTTATGGATTCGTATAATAATAGTAATCGAGTTTATTTGACGTGGCCGCAGCCTAATCAATTTTGGTGTCATTTTGAAAGTCCTATGTCAAAAGAAAGGGGAGAGATGAATGTTGAATTACATTAATTGCTTACGGTTACGTGATGGATTCGTATTCTTAATTTTTTTTTGTTTTTTTGACAGTTTTCATTGAAAGCATCGGATATTAGTTTGGAAGTCATTGGTTAGCGAAATTTCGATTCTTCGTAACATAGATTGTTACGGAGTGATTAAAATATAATATAAGTTGTATCGGATGCGTTGGTCGCATCGCTTCTCAAAATTTTGGATTCTCAGTCAGTTGGGCAAAAACTATTTAGGCAAAACATTGATTTTCCATGTTAATTTTTCAATTTTCCCCCACTTTTTACTTTTAATCTAACCTAACCTAAAATAATCTAATCCAACCTAGCCGGACTTGCCAAATTTGGCTTTGTCCAAATGGTTTTTGCCCAAGCGACCGACTACGAAAGGCTTGGGCTGAATCAAATCACGTGGTCACTCAAAATTTGCTGCCATGAATTGGGTCACAATGAATCGTCCAACCTAGAATTGACGTAGATTCCTGTCGATTTTGAGAAGTCTGGTTAGTGGCTGGAAAAAATCCGAGACGCTCCCCCTTCCTTTCACTTTTACTATCGACACACGGGTCGTTTGCAGAAATTGATGAGATTTATGCAGATTTACTTTTCACTCCACTCATGAATGGAATAATAATAATGAGGAGGAAAGAAGGGTGCACAAGGATTCTGAAGTTCTCACGCTGACAACCTCCGATTATACCCTTTTCCTTCCCAGCAGCCCAAGCAGTTTCAACTTTCCATCCGCTTCTTCCAACAAAACCTCAAATCTCTAAAAAGCTTCTTCAGGAAATATTCCAAGTTCATTTTATCCCATCTACTATATTAACTAAGTGGTTTATTCCTTTCCGAATTCGGAATCGAAATTAGTAAAACTTCGGGAAATTATATGCTTTCAATTCTCTCAAATCTGGGGTTCATTTATTAATGCAAAGTAAGAAGATTGTCGTAGGACTCCCAGCTCTGAATCGAATAATTCAGTATCCTCACTTGTATGATTCTGTAACCTATCGAAGTGTTCAGAATTCATTTAGTTATTTCACCTTATGGTAGATTTGTAACCTTCAACACTCGTTCTGACAATTCTGGCAGGATTTGAAAGGTGATTTGTAACATATCTTAACATTCTATGTGCCTGTGCAGCCTGAGTAAATGAATCGAGTCCAGCGCAAACAGTTTTTATTAAATTAAATAACTACAGATTACAAAATTTTGAATATTGTCAGTTTTGGTGATAAATTTTAGAATGATTATGCTAGATGGGTGAGATTCAAGGATTATGCGACAATTGGGCGGCGACAATTGGGCGGGCGACAATTGGGCGGCGACAATTGGGCGGACGACAATTGGGC